>CM033463.1:3275158-3311678 GCA_019425755.1 Amaranthus cruentus
AAATAATCAAAAAAAGCAAAACTAACCAGATTTAGCTTTCCCTTCGCCAACCATGAAAAATGTAGTTCTACGGAAAACGTTGGCACATCCTCCATCGGCGACGCATCGGCCGGCCTGTTCGAGCCGAGTCATAGCGACATCGACTAAACCGGGTCCGGTTCTGAGATGATTGTAAAGGTTTCCGGCAGATATTTCGGTTTTTTTAGCAGCGAATTCAAATTTCTTACCGATATTGTAAAAGTATCTGAGGATGTGGTTGGAGGTTGATTTCTGAGATGCTGTGTTGATTTCTTTACAATGGAGGCTGAAGGTTTAATGGCGGTGGTGAATGGATCGTGAGAAGGAGGAAATAGTACCGTTATACGACATGTATTTGATGTGCAGGCTCCACTTGTTGGATGTTGCGTTTTTTATTTATTTATTTATTTATTATTTATTTATGGAGAATGTAGAACCTTATCCCAAAATAATGTTATTTGGGAAAATAATTCCCACTTTGCGTTAAAAGGGAAAATATTTCCCTACATACTGTCCACGTAGGACAACTTTCGAAAATTATTTTTTTTAAAGTTTTTATACTAAACCGCTACTCCAAGACACGGTTTAGTGTGAAATAAAATTTTTCAAAAAATATAACCGCTTCTTCATGACACGGTTACTTTGAAAAATTTAAGTTTGCAAATATACACATCAAACCGCTACACCAAGTAGCGGTTTTATTAAACAGCAAACCGCTACACCAAGTAGCGATTTTGTCTGAACCATAAAACGGCAGTGCATTTTATTTCATTCTTTGTTTGTCTCTTCCTTTGTTTCGACCTTCAACTTAAAAAAAAAAAACTTTCACAACTTGTAAACTACAATAATTCAACAATAAAATTGAAGTATTAGTATCCTATTTACCTTTTTTTTCATCCTAATCACAAGGTAAGTTCATTTGTTTCAATTTTTTTTCTCAATTTGTTTGTTGTAGCTTTTTAGGGTTTGGTTTAGTTTGGTTGTAGTTTGATGATATTTAGTTGTTAATTACACTTATTATACATATACATTGCAATTATATCATGATTTTCATGTCAATAAGCTTAGTTTAGCCATTATTAAGCTATTGATTATATTAGTTAGTAGGATGCACATAATGTGCTCGATGAAATGCTCCTATGAAATGTAGTTGTTAATTTGATGATATGTATATGTAGTTGTTAATTTGATGATATGTAGTTGTTAATTACACTTATTATACATATACATTGCAATTATATCATGATTTTCATGTCAATAAGCTTAGTTTATCCATTATTAAGCTATTGATTAAATTAGTTAGTAGGATGCACATAATTTGACCCTTGTTCGTTTAATGTCAGACATCATGACAACACCGGGCCCAATTGATCCATCAGTACTTACGCTCCAGGCCACCCATCGGAGCGTAAGTGCATGGGAGGGTATTGATAGACTGTTGATCACTCGACAACACTATTGGGTACATTGGGTTGTGCCTGAGAGGGTTATGGAGTATGTTGAGGAATGTGGTTTTGGGGGCATTCATAGGTTGTTGGGTGGCGGGTTAGACACTGACCGAGCACTCATTGCGTAAGTGCATGGGAGGGTATTATAACTGAGAGATGGAGCGGGAACGCATTTTCATCTCACGGTTGGAGAGGTGACTATTACATTACAGGACATTGGGGTCCTATTAGGCTTGCTGGTAGATGGCACAGCGTTATCGGTCGTGGCAACGGAGCTTGGGCCGCAATAGTACTGGAGCATTTGGGGGTACTTCCGCAGAACCCCGAGGATCCGGATGAGCAAATACTCATGGAGCTTCCTTGAGGTCGATGGTTCAGCGTGATCATTTCAGTGAGGGTCCTCCTGATGATGCTGATGAGGAGACCATTCAGAGGCATGCACGTGCCTACATTCTGTATTTGATGGGCTGCATTTTATTTGCGGACAAGAGCGGTGATTGCGTCCAGCTCATCTACCTCCCCTTGTTGTCTAATTGAGATGAGGTTTCAGGGTATAGTTGGGGTAGCGCCACCCTCGCGTACCTATATCGACAGCTATGCAGGGCAGCCCGTAAGGGTGCTAAGGAGATAGGGGGATGTCTTTTGCTTCTACAGATTTGGTCATGGGAGCATATACTCATAGGGAGGCCTGATATTAGGAGTGTTCGACCCCTTGGTGATGATGATCATGATGATAATGGTGGTGGTTTTGAGCCGGTCCTAGGCACACAACATTGCCGCGGCAGGGATCCTCTAGCAGTGAGGTTATAATTATTTGAATTCAGCTATTTTTAATTTCATATATTGTTCTAATAGTAAACTCATGTTTGCAGTTGGCTTCGGGTACATCTTTCAAGGTCCCATGCCCCACGCAGTCTGGTATATTATCGGGATTCCTTCGATCGACAACGTGATGACCAGGTATCTCACTATTTAATTATTTTATATAGGTACGAAAATTACGTGTTAGATTAACTTACTATTTACTTGTTAACAGATGGTATGGCAGCCATACACGACTGCTAAGCTGGATGCTTTGCCAGATATTTGTATAGCGGGTCAGGGTATTTGGAGATCTCGTTGCCCGCTCATTTGCTTTGATGTTGTGGAGTTTCATCTTCCAGACCGCGTAATGCGCCAATTTGGTATGGAGCAGCGTATTCCACAAGCTTGTGATACGGGGGTTGATCTTCATAAGATTGATCGGAGGACGGGGGACAAGAACTTCCTTCATCGACAGGGAGATAACTACACTGGTCAGACTCTAGGTGATTACATGATGTGGTATAGGAGGATCACGAGGTTGCGCATCACGAACCCTACATCAGCACAGTCAGCATCACATCACCATCCCACAACCACAATATTGGTATGTTTACTCGATTAACTCGATTAATAGTTTTAAAAATCTATATATATGTACGTTGACTTATTAATGTTTTGTTGGTTAAACATAGGCTGAGCGGATGAGAGGGGTGCTTTTAGAGTGTTCTAGCACGATACATGGGGCCTCTAATTTGCCAGCTAATATGGGTTACCAGTTGTGTACTCAGACCCTCGGTTCTATCTCTACGTCGCTGACTGAGGTGTTGGGTCAAACGGGTTACAGTTATCTCATCCCGACTCCTCCGGCACATGATGAAATGACCCAAACTCCTCCGGGTGGTACTAGAGGTCGGAGACAACGAGGTAGATCATCGACAGGGTCGAGTAGAGGTCGTTCAAGAGGTTCTCCATCACCGTCAGGTGTGTTGTCGCCGTTTGTGGCCCCCGAATTCATTTCCACTCCATCACATCCATCGCCACCCATCCAGGTTCCTGAATATCGGCACCGTACACCTACTCTTGATGACATCCCCGAGGTTGATGAGTCCACCCCGACTTCATCTATTGGTAGCAAACGAGGTCGAGGGCTTTAGATTACTTCACTTGTATCATTTTGGATGATTGCATTGTATTATATATGTTTTTCTTTGATAATCTCTTAATTTAAATTATATCTTTTATTATACCGATCTCGTTGATGGATTATAGTGATGATTGGTTGAGACCTTGTAAACATCAAAAGTAAAGTTTATTAATGGAGCTTAAATCTGGGAGAAGAAAAAGAAAATGTGATTAAAAATGATAAAACCGTCACATAAAGTGTGTGCATGAACAAAACGCTACATGAAGTGGCGGTTTACTTTGCATTGTAACCAACTTGCTGATCTCTTCCCAGTAAACCGCTACATGGAAGCACGGTTTTATGTCAGAAGCAAACCGCTACTCCATGTAGCGGTTTTGTTTAAAGATTTTCAAAAAAAAAACCTCCTGCTGACGTGGACGGTACATTGGGAAATATTTTATAAATTAGCATAAAGTGGGAATTTTTTTTTAAAAAAGCCATACACAGGGAAAAGATTCGAGAATGTAAGAAAGAATCTTGTGTTTTTTTCATGTAATTTATTGTTGTTTTGGCTTTGGAAACAGAATAATATTAAATATATTTTATTATTTTATCATTAATTTTATTCGGGAATTTTAAATAACAACAAAAAGTATTAATTGTTTCTAATTTTCCACACTAGATTTACTTGGAAACCTAAAATTGTTGATATTAAATAAAATTTGTTGATTTTTATTTACAACCCTAAGGCTGTAAATATCATTACCCTTTATTTATTTATAAAATTGGTTTAGGGATTGAAATAAAAATTTGGAAAGTTTTCATTTGGTATAGTTCCATTTTTGATAGCTTATTTATATGTGGAATTATAAAATTGGTTTAGCGATTTTGTTCTCTTATATGTTGAACTAGTATAGAAACTCGTGCAATGCACGAATTTATGAGTATGAAATAGATAAAAAGACAACTTTAAAAATTAATGCAAGCATATATCTATTTTCACGATTAAATTTATCGTATACATGATTTTTTAAAGGATAATAATATTTACAGCCCTAAGGGTTGTAAATAAAAATTAACAAATTCTTTTTATCATTAATAATTTTAAATTTTCAAGAGAATCTAATCTAAAAATCGGAAAACAATTAATATTTTCTATAATGATTTTTAACTTCCTTAGAAATAATAAATGATAAAGTAATAAAGTATAATTAAATATTAATGTTTCAAAAGCAAAAATAATATTAAATTAAATAAATTAAATTCAAGATCCGTTCTTATATACAGCCCTTTGGCCTGTATATATCATTTTTATTTTTTAAAAGCAAAAATTAAATACTGATTTTTCAAATTATTTATTGAATACATTATTTTTTCGTTTAATTAAATATATTAAATTTTAAGTGATTTATATAGAAATGCTATGATAAATTATACTCCATACTATACCTAATGTAGTTCTAAATTTAAAAGTAATTAAATTTTAATTTAGGTAAATATTGTCATGTAATCAACTATCATTCACTAAAATAATTATATTTGTCATGCCCTCTTTAGAGGATGACACTTGTAATTTTCCGGTATTTTTATAGTTTGTATGATGATATGATTGTCATGCCCTCGTTAGAGGATAACACTTGTAATTTTCCAGTATTTTTATAGTTTGTATGATGATATGATTATACATAGGGGTGTGCAAAATGAGACCGGACCGGTGGTCCGGACCGGAACCGGGTGAGATCGGACCGGACCGGTTGCATCTGGGTCTTACAAATTTGACATTCCGGGTTTCCGGTCCGGTCCGGACTAAACCCAGAAAAATCCGGGTTGGACCGGATGAGACCGGATGCACATAAAAGTGATTTCGAAAGTGAAAAATATTTACGATCATTATGTATATACTTATTTAAAGGGCTTTAAATATTTTATTTTCAACACAAAATAATTTTTTAATTTAAATATTTTAATTTTATAATAATTAATTTATTAAATTATTTTTAAATCTTCCATTTTTTAATTTATTTTTAGTATAAAAATTTATTTCCGGTCTAACCGGTCCAAACCCGGACCGGACCGGATGGAATCCGGGTTAGACCGAGACCGGATGGAAACGATCCGGTCTCCGGTCTTCCGGTCCGGGTTTGGACCGGTGAACACTTCTAATTATACACATTTAAAATGCTATTTATACACTTCTATTAACAATTATTCGAGTGAAAATATTATAATGTTAACATGTTGCAATGGTGTGAAGGATGCAATAGCTAAAGAGGTATATTTCCTCCGTTCCATAATACTTGTTACATTTAACTTTTTTACGCAATCTAATGTACGTACTATTTTGTTCATTTATATGTTGAATTATACACATTTAAAAATTATAAAATGTTTATCTTATAAAAGTATGTGATTAGACGATTCAAACAAGATCCCACTTGACTATATTATTACTTACATATTAGCCACAATATATAAAATAAGCTTAAACGATGAATAGTGCCCAAAAACAAAATGTAGCAAGTATTTCAGAACGAAGGAAGTATATAATAGTAATCAGCAACATCAAAGTAAGACATGAATACATGTTGAAAACTTGATATGTTCAGCCATAAAGCTTAGCAATGTAGTTCAAGAAACCATCCAATACAAATGTAAAGGTAAATATTCTAATATTATTGTAAATCAGTTGCTTATTCAATGAAAAAACATTGAATTATGCCTTCGACCAATAAATATAGTCATCTTTTGAAGCGAAGGTTAACGACTCTTTAAAACAACTTGCAACAATTTGTTATACATCTATGTTGGACATCGAGTAGTTAACAATAGAAATAATCAGTTTGACTAATTAATATCTAGTTAATAATTTAAATTTAAATAAGATAATTCAATTTTAATTAACAATTCAAGTAATCGAGATGATATTTCATGCAAAAATTTATCTGAATTAATGAAATATTAAGTTTATGATATGTTCTTTTAAATCAAACAATGAAAAATAAAGTGTCCAAATTACTCACTATTCACCAAATAAACTAAATCATTTTGAATTAAGGAATTATCACACTTATCTAAACTCTTACTTTCTTATTTGAGCTTATATCAAGTCATATAATTAACTCAATATCCTTCTTTGATCTTTTCCTAATATATTGACAATTTATATAGCACAAAGGTTAGTCTAAACTATAAATTAAATTTGACTAAATCATAATATGGTGTTTGATACGATTTGCAATTCCACAATTATGATTTTGAAAGCATAAAAGTAAAATTTATAAAGACCTTACTACTAAATGGGGGACACACATAATAAGCGCTTTGTACTATATTTAGTATAGACAATTTGAGAAAACCTGGATGAGTTTTGTTGGAAATATACACCTTTTAAAGGTCTTTTCAAAATCTTCTTATAGCTACAATCATCGACACATATTACTGATAATAATATGTATAACGTTTGTATATAAGAAATGTGTTTAGAGTTGTGTTTAACATGTATTTGATATGGAAAAGTATGGTGTGACACGAACTTGTCGTTGCATTAAGAAAGTTATTTCCCGACTATCCCAAGTGTAAATAGACGGGACTTTCCCAAGGTTAACACACCCACCAATAGCAATGTACACTCACTACTAAAGGTGTGGAGCAAATACCACTCTTGCACAAGTGAATAGAAAAAGAGATGAGATATTGAGAATTGTGTGTCTCCAAAAGGATGAAACACCCACTATATATAGGCACTTTCCCACGGTCATATTTCAATCTCATTAACCTTAGTCAAATAGAATAAATGTATTTTAATATAGAATTAAAACACTCCATGAATGAAAATATATAGTTATTGGAGAAAGCTTTAAATGACCATTTATCCAACAATCCCCCACAAATGTCATTTAAAGAAAAATACTTGTGCTAGAGAAGACTTTGGCACATAACAACTATGTGGACTAATGCCTTGAACTTGTTGTTTAGTGAAATGAGGCAACAATTCACAAGTCCTTGTGAGTGAACTAAGTTTTGAACTCCAAGAACTCTTAATCAAACAAGTGAACTAAGTCTTGAACTAGTAAGATTTGAATTGAGACCCTCAAACCACATGCCTTGCCTAAGGAGGTACAAACTCCGCTTAAGTTAAATGGTGCATTTTTAAGGCCTATGCACCTACCTTGATTTTCATGAGCGCTCTAGTGGAATATTAGCCCGAAATTCCACAGGAGGTGGACAACCCCCACACTCACATAAGTGGATCATCTCAAGTAGCACACCACAAAGTACTACAAGATCCATTAAGAGCCTAATGACTCATCCCTCAAATACAGAGCAATGCCAGCAAATGCCATAGGGATAGGTGAAATGCATGCTCACCCACATTTGGGCTTTAGCACTATCCCCCTCAACACATCAAGAACCACTTATCTTGATAATCCTTTTGAAAAAGGTATGTATGGTATTCACATTTCCTATTTAAGGACTTTTCCCCCATACGAGAATCATGGTATTCTTTTCCCCCATGAAGAGAATCGTATCAAGAACCACTTATCTTGATATACTTTTAATAAGATAATGAATGATATCCTTACTTCCTTCTAGAGGAACTTTCCCCCATTCGGGAATTTATATCACAGTATAATACTTATCTCAAAAGAAACATCATTAAACAAATTCATACTATTACCTCGAGTAACATATAGTTTGATGCTCACAACTTAAGTATGATATTTAAAACAATAAGGAATACATAATTATTCCAAACTCATCATGGTTATAAAAGAACAACTCATGCATCTACAAAACAACTTGAACACTTAAAGCCTAAACTTAAATTAGGCATCACCTTCAAGTCATATGCATTATTTAAATAACCATTTTTATCCATTTTCATATTTGTTCAGCACAACAAAATAAGTCACACAATCTATTATGAATACCTTGCAACTATTCAAATATAGTAACAAATATTCATATACTCATCAAACAAGTGACTCAATCAAAATTGTGAACAAAATCACAAAGGAACATATCAATTACCAAAGGTTTTACAAGTTTTTCAAACCCAAAGTAGTTCCATAAACTTCTTCCCTATTATTAAAAATACTTTTATTAATAATATTTTAGGGAAATACAAGGAACATCACATACTTAAAAAGGCTTAAGAACACAACAATTTATAACCTTTAGTAAATACTTGTTAAAGAATTTCATCAAAAATACTAAAATATTATTTTGACAAGAGTACATTTATAATACCCCGACATTGCAAGGAGTTCAACCATACTTTAAGAAGATCACATAATGCTCACTAAGGGATAAATTCCACAATTTAGTCCCTAGTTTTACTGTTCTTCTTATCTTCAAAAAGTTTTTACATCGTATCAAATCACAATGTTTACAACTCCAAATTTTATGAATCACTTTAAAAGTTAAATAATTACAATATTTTTAACTAATCAAGATTCATACACAAGCAAGCTATAAAAGTTTTAAACCACATATTCAAAACCTTACGAAACTTGATGCTTTCAATCCACATGACAAGATAATATTTATAAACTTCTACTATCAAGTCTTTATACATCAAGAAATAAATTATTTTGAATAAAACTCTCTTTTAAAAGAAACCCCTTATCATTAACAATGAGTAAACTCCAAACATATTAAATGATAAATTTTTACTCAATAAATTAATTCATGAAAGAGACAATTTAATAAATATCCACACTTCCACTTAAACACGAAATTATGTAGAATTTAATTTTCACAAGTCAAATCACTTTCTAGACATTTAGTCATAAATATTGTACCTCATGCACAAAAGTTTATCAACTCATAAAAATGGTACTTTGATCTATATAATTAGTATGTGAACATATTTTCAAGAATCATTGTAAATTTACCCAATCATACATTATAATAAAAAGCTTGGAAAATTCCAAATGTCAATTTTTAAGAGAACTTGCCAAAATTCACTTATTGATTAAAAACTAATGAAATGGCAATTGATCTTGAACAATATATCTACTATTAAAGTATCTTTTGACTAACATTTATTTATAGTTAATTTGAGTAAATTAAAGAATATAATATAATGCTTAATATATTGTTGACAATTTTCAAAATTACAAAGTTAATTCATACATATAACTGTCAAAATTGAGTGTTTTCTACGGCATAATATTTCTAGATTTTTTTTAATATCATATGTTTATATGTGTCGATGTTAAAAAAATCGTGCATTGCACGGGGTTCTACACTAATTATAAATAATACAAATTACAACCCCCACATACACAACATATAAGACATCTTATAAGTCAAAGTTCACTCATAAATCATAAAATTCATACCACATAGTCAATTTATAACTATCTTCTAATAACAACAATTTTCTTAACAATCCACTAAAAATATAAAATTTTAACACTTGTTGTTAGGAGAAATAAATCAACATTTATGTCTCAAAATAATCATGCAATTTTAATGAGACTCCACTACTCATATTCATGAACATTTGACCATCAAAAAATATTAAAGGAGCTAATTAAGAATTAACAAACCACCACTTTAAGGTTTGCAATTTACAACAACATACTTAATACCCGATAAAGATAATAAGATGACTTAATAATTAACAACTTTATTTGACCATGAAATAATTCTCATCATTAATTAAGAATTAAAATAACTTTTAACCCTTAGTATATAAAAGCATGATTAAAACTCAATTAAATTAGCCATAAAAACTAGTCGTTATATAGCCGTTATGAGCTAATTAATATCCACCATTTAATTAATCATCAAAGAGGCCCAAGTAATACAACTATCATAACCTTCATAATAGATGACCAAATAATTTCCCTCTTAAAAGTAATTTTAACACATATCAAAAAATTAGTCATAATAACGGTCATATAATAATATGTCATTACTCTCTTTTAAATTCATGATTAAGAAATAAATCACATTGAATTTAAAACATTATTAGCATTATCATCTTTTTGACTAATTTTAAATGACATCAAATTCCTACATATGTGTACAAAATTAAGAGGCATGATAACACACATAATAGTACAATTTGACTAGTTCATTTTCAAAATAATGACTACATCAAATTCACATAACTTCATGACACATAATTCCCACATAAACTTAATCATAAAAGGAGTTATAACAAATAGTCATATAGTATATACTAGCATTATATTAAAATAATGTAATCATATACTACCTAAAATTAGGCATAAAATAATCAATTTTATTTTAATTTGCACTTTTAATATGCATATGTAATATGATCATACTATCCAAATCACTTATTTGGTGACACACATGATCAGAACATAAAACACAAATCACTCAAGCACACAAGAACATGAATCAATAGCAATTACTCATAATTTAAATTGCAAAATAAAGCATGTCCACTTGCTAAATAACATGTAAAATTAAACTCATCAAAATACTAATTTGCATGTGATGATTCACCAAGATCAATACCCACAATAAAATATGAATCAATATCAAATTAATTAATATTTTCGAATAACTTATAAAAATGTATAAGTTTAGGATTTACCTTCCATGCCATTACTTATAATCTCATAATCAAATCATAATAATATTATAATAGAAACCAATAATGCACCGTTTATAAAAAACGATTAAAATCCACTTCTCCATTGCATTATGAAGATAAGCCTCATTTGCTACCATCCATGATGGCAAATAAATAATAACCAAAGAACAAATACAAGCCTTAATCTCCATTGTGGAGTTACCGGAGCATACATCCATACCACAATATGAACAATCTGACATGACATTACTTTAGCTAAACCTCACTGATTTGATCAAATATATAACATAATTGTTACACATTTATTTTGTTATTAGCATGTAAATATAAAGTCAGATCTCAAAACGATCTCCTACTATACACATTCCCATATCATATAATATGACTAGCAAAAGAAGCAAAATAATAACTTTCTTAAATTGTTGGAAATATAGACCTTTTAAAGGTCTTCTCAAAATCTTCTTATAGCTACAATCATCGACACATATTATTGATAATAATATGTATAACATTTGTATATAAGAAATGTGTTTAGAGTTGTGTTTAACATGTATTTGATATGGAAAAGTATGGTGTGACACGAACTTGTCGTTGCATTAAGAAAGTTATTTCCCGTCTATCCCAAGTGTAAATAGACGGGACTTTTCCAAGGTTAACACACCCGCCAATAGTAATGTACACTACTAGTAAAGGTGTGGAGCAAATACCACTCTTGCACAAGTGAATAGAAAAAGAGATGAGATATTGAGAATTATGTGTCTCCAAAAGGATGAAACACCCACTATATATAGGCACTTCCCAACGGTCATATTTCAACCTCATTAACCTTAGTCAAATAGAATAAATGTATTTTAATATAGAATTATTCCAATTGTGATGATGACCATTGTCAACCTTACAGAATGGAAAAAGCAAAATACGGCAAAACTAAACACATAAGAGATAATTTCTATTTTCAATGGAAATCAGATTAGAAAAGTGGTATTGCGGTTCCCTGAAATATATGTATAGGCATTGATGAAGTCATGAAGAAGGTGTCACTTTGTGTTTGAAATGTACAATGAGTAAACTTTTGACGGAATCAAACTGTTATAACACCGCCTGTACAAAAAATAGTCTCTATAAATGCCACCACAACATGAATATGAATATATGATGTTTTGAAACTCACCAAACAACAATGACCCTTTTCTTTTCTTACCAACTACTCTGTATAAGGGATTGTTAGGCTGGATGGTTGAGAAATTAAATATATAATCAAGCAAATAAAACTTCAATAAAAGGTTTACATCCCAAACCAATCACCATAGCCATCAAAATACCAAAAAGTTCAAGAGGACAGAGAGCCACACTTTATCCATAATAAACCAAAACTAACAAGCATCTAATGTGCAACATATAAATCAAATGGACAGTAGCTTACCATTTCCCCGATTGTTCGGCCGTGCAAGCGGAAAATTGATGTAACCAGCTTGGTAAGCCTTGGAGAGGCTGACAATCAGACCCAATGTGAACAGATTCAAGAGCTTTTCAAGACACCGATCATTCTTACCAATAATATACCCTTCAGAAGAGATTTGTGGGGATTGATACCCCGATTTCTACATATGACAAATTAATCAGCAAAAATAACAGGATGAAGGAATTATCAAAACAAACCTTTGATTATGACTTATGAGGTGCATAACAAATTGAGAACTTGAATAATAATAGCCAGAACTATGCACTATGGATAGTGAATTGTAACCTAAACTTTCTACCCTTGCTGTGTGGTGCATTGTAGGTCTAGCAACTTCAAAGCTACTACATTCTGGTAGATGATAGAAGGCATGTTAACAGCAAGGGTGTATGTGTTGATGTTGGTGGAAGTGCAGCTTGTTGAAGGTTGTGCGTGCAACAATGAACGTGTAGACAAGCAAAACTATTGATAGAAGAGGTTCAGAGTGTGTATAGAACATGTGCAAGTGTGTGCAGATAGTGAGTAAACTGCTTCTGAGTTACACAAGAGGGAGTGCAAAGCCAAGCCTACTGTTGGTGTGGTTTTGCTTGGTGGAATTTAATCAAAAGGGTAATGACTGTTGTGAGTTTTGTTCCAATGAAGCAGAAGATATTCTTCATGTAGTTAGAGACTGCGTTTTTGCTAAACAGGCGTGGGCTCACACAAATCTTGTTTTACCAATAGACAGCTTTAATGCTAGTTCTTTTCGAGACTGGATACGTTCTATAATATGTGCTTGTGACAGTAGGAAAGCTGCTTTGTGTATTTGTTTTGCTTGGCGCCTTTGGGGTGCTAGAAATGATAGAGTTTTGGTATAATACTTTAGTGGATGTTCAGTTCCTTTTTCCACAGGTACAAGCTTATGTTCAAGAATGGTGGTTTATTAATGATAAATGCAACACATCAAAAAAGTCCAGTAGTGTAAAAGCTATTTCTTGGAATGCTCCAGATCCAAACAAGTTGAAGCTTAATATAGATGCAGTAAGCTTTAAGGAAAATATTTGTTTGGTTGGGGTGGTATCCTCGGAAATCACTTAGGTGAAGTGCAAGCCACCATATCAGATGTTCACACTGGAGGCAGAGATTCAAGCATTTTCGGAAGCAAAAGCTTTGGAACTTGCAATGAGATGGGCTATTGATAATGGAGTAAAATGTGTTTGTTTTGAGCTTGACGCGTTAAAGAGTTGTTCAAGCTATGAAAAATTCTAAAACTGATAATTCTGAGTTTGGGGTTATTATTAATCGTTGTAAATGTCTTATGAATGATTTTATATCTTGTTCATTCTCTTTTTTATTTAGAACTTGTAACAAAACAGCACATATGCTTGCTCGTAGGTCTCAGGAGTTTGGATGCTGTATGATATGGATGAAAGATTATCCTTCTTTCGTCCATTCAATTATTTTAAATGATATGAAAAAGTAATATATGTTTATCTCAGAAAAAAAGGGAAGCTAAAGAAAGCATAAGAAATCAATAAAAAATGCAAACTTTGGAATGATTATTTGAATTTACATATTAAAAAGGGGTGAAGGATTATCAGTAAAGTAAGAAACTACTTTTTTTGATTTTCTGTGTTTTTGCTTAAATAGAAATTTGAAATATAAGAGATGAATGAACTTGAAATCCAAATCAAAAAAGAAAGCTAGCATTATTTCCTGCACCAAATTTGACCCCAAGATGAATAATCAGCAAAATCTTTGCAACAACGATGAAAAGCTCGAATAGAAATTTGGGATGAATGAACTTAAAATCCAAATCAAAAACAAAAAAGTTGAAACCTAACCAAATCTTTCACTGAGAGGAAGATATTTGCCAAAATATGTTATAAAATGTACAAAAGGAAAGTGCTGTAAATTACAAATTACACTACACTACGACTATATACTAAATATATACGCCTTTGTGTTTATGGCAACGATCTTCTTCAAAGGATGAGTCACGAACAAGATGAACACCGTAGAGAAGATTCTTTGCAACACAATGGTCACCGGAAATCTTGATAAAAGGTTGAAGGCGATTACAAACTTTCCTTTTGTGATATATCCCCCACAAAGGTACTTGGGTTACGATGATGGATATTCACAACGAGATACAATCAACCACATTAACCGGTGAGTACAAACCGATTAATCTAAACAACAAAGAGTTTACAAAGAAAATGAAATCAGAAAAACAAAGGAGAAGTTAATTACTCTTCTCAATGAATCAAGAGAAATGAGAGAAAGAACAATAGAATTTCTTATTCTATCAAAGAGTGATCTGATATGCATGTGCCCACATCTATATATAGAGTGTGAAGAGTCACATGTCTTCATCCAATCAATGCTTGGTGGTTACCAGGCATTTAGAGTGTTTTGTGATGTAAAACACCCGTCCATAACAACACAATCCTCCATGAAGCATAGCTTAGCTTCGTGAAACAAGACACTGTTTGAGCAAATGCCAAAACAACAAACAGAAGCATTCTGTTTTGTTCCGTTGTTATGTTTATGCTTAGTTTATGCTTTTAACACGTCTCTAAGCTTTGGATATATGTCCTACTTGCTCTAAATCTCCAACAAAATAAAGAGGAAACAAGGGCTGCTGATTTTGAGGCATTAAAGAAGACGACGCACATGCGTGTGAAAGGAAGAAAATCTTGTTCAGACTGAGTAGTAATTGTGCATGGTGTCAGGAGAGGGGATGGGAATAGTTAGGTAGTGAAGGACTATAGAATTAGGGGAATGAAATCAAGGGTGGTGGATTGCTTGCAAGGACACATTGAAGCCAATATGTGACCATACGTTGAACATATCAGTATACACAACAAAAGCTGCAACATGAACCACACGTACAACAACTTCAAACAATTACAGCAGCTTGAGGTGAATGATAAATGGAAAAAAGAAAAGACAAAATTAGCAAAAGAAATGACATTAAATAGATTGAAATCAAAATTTAATGTCATCCACACGATTCAAATTTTGTCAAATTCTCCAAACCCATACCAAATGGAAACAAATGTCACAGTTAGGGATGGCAATGGGTCGGACTCGGCTCGGACTATCCACCCTCCGACTTTGCTCCAAATAAATCTCGGACTATTTTTTTCAGTCCACCTCCACTCGGAGTCGGATTATGCATACTCCAACATTGCTCCGACTCGGACTCTCGGACATCCGACGGACTTCGGATTATTATCAAGATTTATTTCTATCAATACCCCATTTATGATTTTAAAGCGCGAACAAATTAATATAGATTCGTCTACAAATTCAACTTTAATAAGAAATATTTGTCCTGCAATTACAATAACAAAAAAGTCCTTAGTTCCCTAGAATTACATTAACAAACATAAAAATTACATAAATGATGAAGTCTTCAATTCTTCATGCTCAAGATTACACCATCATTCTTCTCTATAGCTTCTACATCCTCGTCTTCAAAATCGGTGCATATTAAAGGGGATTTGCTTTAGCGTCTACAAATTAGAAATAACAAGATTAATAAATAATATAATTTCTTAATTGTACGTACTGATGTAAAAAAATTAAATTCCTTTGAATTCCATACGCCTCCAACTTTGAAGGCACATTATCTTAAAATCAATATCTTAAGAATGAGTAAACCTAACAAAATTCTTGTCAACAACAAAATCAACATCACTACCAATTACTATCAACAAAACACAATCAATATCCAATTACAAAGTCAATATCTTAAAAATTAAACCAAAATTAAATTCTCAATCTTAAAATTAAACATAAATTATCAACAAAACACAATCAATATCTTAAAATCAAAAACCCTACATTATTATCAACAACAAAATCAACATCACTACCAATTACAAAGTCAAATCAAAAACAATTATATACTCTACTCAAGATGAGTAAACCTAACAAAATCAACATCTTTATTAAACAACAAAATCAACAAAATCAACAACAAAATCAATATACTACATTATTATCAACAACAAAATCAACAAAATCAAAATCTCAGTGCATTATCGTTCCTTGTGCCGTCACGTGAAGTTGCGGTGGCCGGTGGGGCTCCTTCGTTCCTTGCAGTGGGTTCATCCTTGCAGTGGGCTGCGGGAGTTAGGGACTTAGGGTTTATTACTCAAGACAAGATGGAAGAATAGTAACCGGGTCTAGACTTGGAAGATGGAAGAATAGTAAGACTAATTGAGTAATTGGGTTTTTTTTTTTTTTTGTTCTTATGTTAAAATTAATCAAGGGCTAAGATTAAAACAATTTGGAAATCAATGGTTAGAATCCAAAATTCATGTGACATTCATAGTTGTATGTAATTGGATATTGAAAGTTTTTAAAGATTCATGAGGTGGACATTATCAAAACCATTCATTCATCCACATTACATATCATTAATGGCTTAAATTTAATTAATGGTAAAATACAATTTTAATTTCTTAAAAAAGCTAATTAGCAATAAAATTGAATAATTATATAGAATTATGAGATAAATATAATTAAATAAAAATTCAATTCGTTATTAGTGGTCTAATTTCGTTTCATTCATAATAATTGCAACTTAGAACTAAATCTTTGATATACTATCGATTAAGTATCTAAGTGTTTATCATATAGATTAATAATTTAATTTAGTTAGTTTTAGGTTTCATTATACTTATATAATTTAAAAACTATGTAAGACTGTGACTCTGTGAGTCCATAATAGTCTAATCAGATGTCAAATTTGCAATTTTGGTTAGAATAAACTTATTTTCATATAAAATTTTAAATTTTCAAAATATAAAATTCTTTAAATTAAAATTTGAGTCGGATGTCGGGTCGAATCGGGTCGAGTCGAGTAGAATCGGAGTCTGGTCGAGTCGGAGTCAGATTAGAGTCGGAGTCGGTCGAATTATCGGATTTTTTTGCGGTCCAACTCCGGTCCAGCTCTAACTCGGAGTCGGATTGTATAATCGGAGCCGGAGTCGGATCTTTTCCAACTCGAAGTCGAATCGGATAAAAAACCTCGGATCGAGTCAAATCAGGGGCGGATTCGAACTGATTTGTCATCCCTCTCGTCATAGTATCATGACGAGCAAAACTAAAATGAAATCAAATGAAAACTAAAATGACATAGCTAACACACAACCATCAATTGTTACGCTACCAATACGATATCTGTTGTACTCCATATTTTTAGGTTCATGTGCACTTATTTTGACTCATTGTAACACTCAAAAAATTAATACTTTAAATTTTGGAAATTTAAAAAAAATATGTGAATGAGAATTATTTTCGGTCAAAAATATATTCAATTAAGAAAGTAGTATTGGATTATGAGAAAATAAATTGAACTCTAACAAGGATGACATATCATTTAAATCTCCTTATATATTTTATTTTACTACTTTTTATTCTACTTAATTCTCTTAAATTAAATAACTATTCACCTTCTTCCCCGATTGCTTCTATGATATTTCGAAAGAACCAGTAGCAAACCCTCCCAATTTCTCTAATCTTTTCAGTCCAATTACAACAAATCCTCGTTCCCTTTCCTTGATTCTTTTGAAGACAGAATAGCCTTGGTTAGGGGTGTGCAAAATAAGACTGGACCGGCGGTCCGGACCGGGTGCATCCGGTCCGATCTCCGGGTCTTACTTTTTCCCAATTTCGGGTTTTCGATCCGGTCCGGTCTAAACTTGGAAAAATCCGGGTTGACCAGATCAGACCGGATGTCATAAAAGTGACTTGGAAGAGGAGTAATATTTACGATTATTATGTATATATTTTTTCAACACAAAATAATTTTTTAATTCAAATATGTTAATTTTATAATAATTAATTTGCTAAATAATTTTAAAATATTCCATTTTTTAATTTATTTTTGGTCTCAAAAATTATTTCCGGTCTAACCGGTCCAAACCTGGACCGGACCGGAAGAAATCCGGGTTAGATCGAGACCGGCCGAATGGAACCGGTCCAGTCTTAGAATATTTGAGATTCCGGTCTTTCGGTCCAACCAATTCCGGTCCGATCCGGGTTGAGACAGGTGAACATTCCTAGCCTTGGCTTCCCAACATTTGCCTGGTTTATGGAACAAACAACCACGACAAGCCCACCATTGAACCAGCTACGATGGGTTCTTGTACAGGCGGCAGCAGAAGAGGTACGTACAACCACCTTCTCCTCCAGCCGCTGTCACCACCACCACCAACACAAATATCCTTGCCGCCTTCTTTCATTTGCCCCCTAAACTACCCATAAAGATGAAACTGGTCCATGGCTTTCTAAAGGAAGAAATTCAAGTCTCCATCATGACTTTTAATGGTGATGAAGAAATTGGTTTCTTCGTTTGTAACAATAAACATAACTTGTGGTTCTTCATCTATTGTTGGTATTCTTTCTTTCTAATTTCTGATTTTCACCAATGTCCTTTGAATATCCATTTTTATATTCACTACTCAAAATATCTTGATTTTTCTTTTATGATCGTCAATTGTTCTTCAATTTGCTATTAAATTTTGGGATTCACTTGGAACATAATGGTATTGATAAAGTAAGTAAATTTGATGTTCTTAAAAGTTTTGTAGGGTTTTTAGGAGGATTATTGATTTTGAATTTAAATCCCACTTTTATTTTTGATAAAATAAATATAAAGAAACAATGGATGTTGGATTGAATTTGATGGATCTTGATAAATAGTTAAAAATTAGGAAAATTTGCCCAGAATAATCCAACCTTTGTCTGATTTTCCTACAATAATCCCATGTATTGATTAACCATGAATAATCTCATCTATTAATAGTTGTTTCCAATGGCATCCAAGCAAGTAAAAAATTAGTGTATATGAGAGAAAAAATGATTTTGAAGTAGAAGAAGGTAAATTGGTTTTAATGGAGGAAATGTAATGTGAAGAAGAAGATGCTTGGATGAAGAAGGTGGTCAAGAAATGACCTGTTGTAGCCGGTTGTATTACTTGCTTGGATGCCATTGGAAACAACTATCAATAGATGGGATTATTCATGGTTAATCAATACTTTGGATTATTGTAGAAAAATCAGACAAAGGTTGGATTATTCTGGGCAAATTTTCCTAAAAATTATAGAATTATTGAGAATATGGGTGTTGTCATAGGTAGATCTATAGTGTAACATAGGGTAGCATGTGCTACCCTTCAAATTTGGGAAATTATTTTTCAGTTTTTGAGTCTTCCATTGATAGAACTATGCTTGTCTGTCTTGAGGTTGAGGCTGAATTTTGGAGGTTGATGATGAAGAGCATTGCGGTTGGTTCTTGAACTCTTTTTCCTTTTCTTTGTTGGAGTACAGCTGTACATAGTACTATTACTACTTGGCCTTATTTTGTTAATTGAGCCCCATTTTAGGTTTTACTTGTTGATTTTTGTTAGCCTTGATCATGGAAAAAATATCACGGTCGCGGATGCATTTGCGGAAATGGTCGCGGTGTCGCAGAAAACGGCTATACCGAAGAAATAACACGAATCGCGGCCGATGCGGCGTGATTTTTGTAAAAAAAATCACATAAGGGGTTTTGAACTTATAATTGCATTTTTGTTGTTGAACTATTATTATGCAATAATATGTAACTAGCTATTATAATAGCAATATTTGATTCTTTTA
Organism: Amaranthus cruentus; assembly: GCA_019425755.1. Lineage (NCBI taxonomy): Eukaryota > Viridiplantae > Streptophyta > Magnoliopsida > Caryophyllales > Amaranthaceae > Amaranthus > Amaranthus cruentus. The sequence continues at coordinate 3,295,227 of CM033463.1, forward strand.
GTCAATGATTAATTAACTTATTAGTTATTAGTTAATTATTTTGTTTACCAACTAAAACTATGAGTAACTATAAATTAAGTAATCGTAATTATTAAAGTTAATGGGTATAAATTTAATTTTAACCCGAAAACAAATAACATTATAACGGTGAAATATCGTTATAACGGTAAAATAACGGGCATTACACGTTATATAACGGTTAACGCGGCGGTTTGACCGTGAAATTTCGTGAACCGTTATATAACGGGATTTGACGTCGCGGCAACTTTCAAACAGGTTATATGACGGGCGTTACATAACATAAGTACGTAACGAGGGAGTTTTTATTCCATGGGTGAGAAAGACAACACTTTGAAGAAAGGAGTTGCCAATAAGAGTGACCCTCCAAACTCAGGTGATGAGGGCCAAGGGTTGAAGGCCGAATGTGATTATTTTAATGATGGTCATGCGCTAATGCCCAATTGTGATGATGAAGTTGATTGGGTACGTGTTTGGTTTAAGCACCTTTTGCCACCTTCAAGATTCCATCACTTTGAGTTGTGTACCCAATTATTTGTAACCTCCTCAATGAGATTAGCTTTCTCATCATCTTAGGTATGCATTCACATCCCTAAGCTTCCTTACATTGCCATTGTGCATCTTCAAAAGTACCTCTCCAATGGCCTCAATCAGAATGTACTCACCACTAGATAAGGTCACCCTCTCATGCTTACAAGCCATCACTCTTGTAAACAAGCTTTTGTATCTACAATTATGATGAGTGTACGATGGTGCACTTGAAGGGAATGAAGGGCAACAATGGTCATGTGTTGCTAAAGAGTGAAGACTTCATCATTTTGAGAGTAGTGCAAGGCTCAAGTCATCAAGAAGAGTGACATTTGTAGATGGTGACTACCATAACGGATGGTTCACCCTTAATACCTTGAGCCAATAGCCTAATACAACTATGAGTTAAGATAAAAGTAGAATTTAAAACTATTAACTCCATTTCATAAAGAAGTAAATGTTAAATGTATAATATTTCTCAAATTTATAAACGAGACGGTCTCATAATGAGGCTATCTTTATTGGACTAACTCAGTATACATTTAGTCTATTTAAAAAGTGACCACTTACAAGTTTAAACTAATCAATTAAAAAAAGGACTAATTATAAGGGTCCGTATTATGGTAAGACGATCTCATACAAGATGAGCTGGTAATATTTTTGGATATTTTAATATGAATGTTACACACTCTTTATTTTTAGATTATTAAATAGCTCAATCCAAGTAATACGTAAGTTATTTTTGCACATGTTTGTTTCTCTTTTATAATAGTCATAGTCATAGTCATAGTCATAATCATCAACACAGTAATCATGCTCGAATGTCAGGGTGTATTGGGGAATGATAAATTAACATTTTACACCATTTTTTTTTCTTTTTACCACATATAAATATAAATTTAATATTTAAGATTTCATCATTTAAATCAAATTAAGGTTCCTAATAATATAACTATATAAGCAAACTTGAAAATTGATTTAGTCGGAGAAACAAAGAATTACTTGTATGTATATCTTGATTTAACATTTTTAAAGGATCTTGAATTCTTGATCATATAAAGAAGTTGCTTCCACTCGCTATATTTTATCTACGTAATTTTCACACAAAAATTGGATTTTCTTTTAACGAACCAGTTTAAAGTTCATTGGTAATTTGAAAAATGATGTGTGAGTTTTAGATGCAATTGTATGGTTCTTAAAAATGATAATTCAATTTAAAATTGTAGTAATTTAATATTTAGTTTATTAATTTATGATTTTTAGAATTGTTAAACATAAGGTGGATTATTTTTTTAAATAAACATCGTTAATATTTTGTATATTGTTAGTGCTACCTATATTTTTGAATCCTAGATCCGCCACTGGATGTTGTTGAGAAATGTTTAATATTGGTGAAAGTATTGAATGAATTGGTGTCTTTGAATGAATTGAGAGATTCTTATAAAAATCATAAATTTTGGGATAGCATTATTGTTGGATAGGTTGATAATCTTGAAGGGATTATTAGATTAATTTGAGGATTTTCGATTTGGGTTTAAATGTATACATTTGTGTTTAATTGAGAATTTTAAGGAAAATTATGGAGTTGAGTAATCTTTAAAAGAATTTAAACAAGATTAGTTGTGGTTATAATATGTCAATGGCTAATGGGGGTATGAATTAGAACATACGCAATTCTTTAATTTCTAGAATATATAGTCTTAGAAGGAGATAAACCAAGTTATATGTTAGTATAATAATGTCGAACGCTCTTTGGTATGTAATTTTGTCATGCCTCCGGATACGACTACGTCGATAAGCATTCTTATGATCGTGGTAAAACGGTCGTAGCTTCTTAAAGCGCCTTTGGTGAGTAGTAACAATCCCTAAAAGGGGTCTTACTAGACTATGTTTTGAAAATTGTTTTATTAAAGCTGTGAATTTTATAATGTTAAGACAAATGTGTTATGAATGATTATGCTATTGATATGGTCAATGAATCGGGCTCACGAGCTGATCATTGACGAAGTAGAGGGAAAACCTCCATTACTCCCTATTTTGAGGTGAATTGTCATTCAAATATTGACTAACCTCACATGAGAGTGGCATATCCTTAGAGCTATGGATGTTCCTCTCAATTAGACTCTTTGTGCGCACATAAATCTAGGAAACTGATGTTGCTTTAAAACCTATGTTTTGAATTACTGTGTTTTGTTGTTTTGGATTGTTACTTCTCATTCAGTTTAATCTGACCCCTGTTGTTTCCATCTTTTAGATTGTTTACAGATCGAAACCGGTCAGGAACGATGGGTTAACGGAGTTGATTAGAGTTCAAAGGATGTTATTATGAGCTGAGCACGTAGAGTTCGTAGTTTTGTATTAGGCTTTGATAATTGTATATTAGTCTAAACTGTATTGGTTATGTTGGACTTTTATAGAGACTTTTATGGTTGCTTTATGATTAGATAGATGTTTGGATTGGGAATTAGAATTAGAACTAAAGACTCTTCTGCGCAAGTTTTGGATTTGAGATTTGAATTTCTTGGGAAGTAAACCCGTGAAGACCTTGTTTACTCGGTCAATGGTAAGTTGGGTAAACATATTTAATTGCCCATAAAAAAATTACCAAAATTAGATGTTAAAAAAATATTCTTGATCAAATGGGTATTTAATGAAAAAGATGTAAGACCAAATTTCTTGAGGAATAGAGTAGAGGCAATAACCAAACAATGCAATGCACATCAACAGATATGCACAAAACATGAACGAAGTCTGAGCACCTGAACATTGCTTGCATCCATCAGTATTTCCTTGGCCTTTTCACACAACTTAGCCTGAACAGAGAAAGAACACACTTCACAATGACATTGTAAATACAATCGTTAACGCCCTAACCAAAACACTTTATTAATGAAAAAAAGAAGACCATGAAAGTCCACCGCAACAACAAAGAACGTCCACTTAGCGAACTACAATTATTATCAAAATTGTTACCTTAATCATTATAATTCAATTTGATTATGTCATTGGCATCAACATTTCCTTCTCACTAGAACTAAACATCTAAAAACTTGATAAACCCTAGGAAAAAACAGAATTAGAGAAACAAACCATTATTCAACTTATTCACACCTTAATTTTGGGATTAAAACTTGGATCTTTTGTGAATTACAGCCTCAAAGTTTTCTCGTTTTATGAATTACAGCCGCAAAGTTTTTTTCTTTATGAATTACAGCCACCAACTTTTTATATTGACCACCATTACGGCCAAGTGACCGGTTGACACCGTTGACCATGATTTTTACCGTTACTTTCCATTTTTTTTCTTTTTCCTTTTTTTGAGTTTTTTTTTTCTTTTTTTTCTTTTTCCTTTTTTTTAATTTAATTCTTCATCCCCAATCATCTTTCTCTCTCTTCCTCCTTCTTCTCCATCATCTCCATCCTCTTCATCCTCCATTAATCTTCAAAGTCATCATTAATCTTCAACCCAATTTCTCTCCAAAGTCCAAACCCTAAATTTCTTTCCATCATTTACCGACATTTCAACCTAGTTTCCCTGTTATCCTGTACATTGTGTGATTTTCAAACATGCAATTTCACCAAGATTTCTCACATGGAAGTGATTTATCTGAAAAATCCTCTTTGAAACGACCCTTTACTAAGAAGTGGTCTTCGAAAGATCCTGAATCATACCCATGGTGGCGCAAAGTTTCAGCTATTAAAACTGAACAAAGTTTAGCTGTAAAAATCAAGAAAACCCCATTTTCAACCTTGAAAAATGGCGGTAAAAGTGTGCAAAATCAGGTAAATTTTGATGGGTTTAGACCCAAATGTACTCTTCTTTCTGATGAACGAATGCATGAAAAAACCCCATTTTCATCAATGGAAGTTGGTAAATGTTCAAAACCTAAAAACCCAGGTTTGGACTTTATGCAATTCACTTAGTAAAGCTCATCATTTATGCAATTCACTAAAAATTTGGAGTTAATGGTAGAAAGAAATTTAGGGTTTGCACTTTGGAGAGAAATTGGGTTGAAGATTAATGGAGGATGAAGATGATGGAGAAGAGGGAGGAAGAGAGAGAAAGATGATTGGGGATGAAAAATTAAATAAAAAAAAAAAAGAAAAAAAAAGAAAAAAAAGGAAAAAGAAAAAAAAGGGAAAAAAAAAGGAAAAAGGAAAAAAAATGGAAAGTCAACGGTAAAAATCATGGTCAACGGTGTCAACCGGTCACTTGGCCGTAATGGTGGTCAATTTAAAAAGTTGGTGGCTGTAATTCATATAAAAAAAAACTTTGCGGCTGTAATTCATAAAACGAGAAAACTTTGAGGTTGTAATTCACAAAAAAAAAACTTTGCGGCCGTAATTCATAAAACGAGAAAACTTTGAGGTTGTAATTCACAAAGGATCCTTAAAACTTTTATAGAATGTTAAATGAAAACTTTGTTCTCGTGTTTATAAAGATGTTGCTTTGTTGATGAGCAAATCATGGAACTCCGACTCGCACTCAACAGACAAAAAAAATCATGTAAATATTCAAACAAATTCAAACTATAATCATAAATCATAAATCTTTAAAAAAGAAAAAAAAAACCCCACAAACCTGAACTCTATATGCAATTAGTACTAAGTATCATAATCAATACACACACCGTAGATAATCCTAAAATAAATGATAAAAATTGCATTCACTTTGAATATTGGTGTTGGACCAATTTAGAGTGATAAACTAAAGAAATGGGTACTTGTGTTTTGGATAAAAGAGTCATTGCAACAAAACCCGAAAACAAAAAATGGCATCTTTCAACAAAACCCAATTAAAAAAATCACAAAATCAAATATTGGCACTTAAAACCCATTTCGAGACTTGAGTTACTTTTAAGTGATTTTGAGCGAATCTCCAAGTCAAACATACACAATTTTATTAGCCCACGAAATAATTATTTATTATTGCTGAAATTAAAATATTTAATCTTAAAATCATTAAAGAGATAGGATATTCAACTCCTTTAAAGAACAATTTTTGAAAAAAAAAATTATTAAGCACAAATTTTATAATGCCATGTTTGGAAACTATGATTTCATTTGGAAATATAAAATTGGCTAAAATCTATTGTTTGGCAAATCAAAAATTTTAAAATTTGGATTTCGATCAAATTCCACCATTGTTTTCAAAGTAGTTAAAGTTAAGAATTTGAGAATGACTACCCAAACCTTGTCATTCTCAATTCTTCATTTATGATTTCATAATTGAAATCCATAATTTGAAATGAAATACTTGTTTCTAAACACTACATAAAAGTATAAATTCAACCTCAAAATGAGTAAACAGCAACAAAGCCAAAGCCAAGCTCAAGAGATCTATATGAAAAAAACAATTACCATAAACATAATTATAATTCTTACCTTATAAACAAGCATTAATCAAGATTAAAAATAATAAAAACAAAACAGAAACCTATAAAAAGAATAACAACGAAAATGAAAATCAAATACCTTAAGTTCATATATGATGATGATGCCAATCTCATTAAAATAGCTTATACTACTATTTAATTAAGACCTTCCAAATTTTTTTTAAGTCTTGTTTGTGTACAATTGTGCATAGAAAAACTTTTATACAAAAAAGTTCCAAGTAAATGGGTAGTTTACAAGAACGTATATTTAAAGGGGATGAAGAAAAGTTTTTCCTCTTGCCAAAAATTGAGGAAAAGAGGAGAATCGATGAATGTATACAAATAAAAATAAAAATCAACCCAAGAAAATAAAAAACGAAATCAACAATTACAGAAAAAAAAAGTAAAATACCATTAGTGAATAAGCACATTTCTTTTGAAATAGTTGCAGGATGCTATTTTCTTCCATTTCATGAAGCAGTCTTTCACATCAAGCCATATAAACATTTTAATTCAAAGCATATCCTTCAAGACCATATAAAACTTACTAAATGATTAATTAATATAAATATTAGTAAAACACCATTAGTGAATAAGCATATTTCTTTTGAAATAGTTGCAGGATACTAACTTCTTCCATTTGATGAAGGGCTTCCGCACATCAAGCCACATAAACATTGAAATTTAAAGCATATCAATCAAGACAGAACGACAGACCTTCGAAAATTACCATTATATCAGTGGCTTCCAGGCCAATATCAACAGAAGCCCCCATGAAACGTTGTAAAGCTGCTTCAAATTCCTTGTTTTTAGTCACCGAGGAACCCATACCCTTAAAAACAGACTAAAAAACATAGACATATACATTCAAAGCCAAGCCCTAAAAAAAACAGATACAAACATTCAAAAACAAAAACCCTAAAGTTCACCTCAAATGAAGATCAAACAAAAATAAAAGCGAAAGTGAAACGGTAATTCATCAATAATTCATCAGCGATACAGATTACACAACAGAACGCAAAATCCAACACAACACCCAAATTCAGATCACAAACCCAACAAACAAAAAAAAAACCCTAAAACCTCATCTAGAACTAAAATAAACAAAAATAAATCAACGAAAATCCCTATTTTTTCATGACAAAAACCAAATCTAAAACTAAAACCTGATCTTCATTTGAAAAGTTAATGAAAATCCCTATTTTCAATCAAAAATAATCCCTAGTTTTTCACGAAAAAAAACAAATCTAAAATTGAACGAAATGGTAAAAAGCAAATGAAAAACCCTAAATCTAAAACTAAAACCTAATCTTCATTGGATCATACCTTGTTTCTTTCGGTGGCATGAAATTGATGCTTCGTGAAAGAGGATAGAAAAGGAATGAATTTGATGCTTCGTGAAAAAGGAAAATAAAGGGAAGATGAAAGGAAGAGGGAAATAGTGTAGCAGCAGGAAGAGGAAGATAAGATTGTTAAAGGTAAATGAAAGGGCATTATTATTTGTCGCCACCCTTTTACTAAAATCGCCACCCCTAATTTTTTTTAATTTTTTTTTTGTTTTTTTTGTACGATTTTCTTTTTTTTTTTTTTATTTTTTTATTATAAATGTTATTATTATTTGTTATTGTTATTTAAATTTTATTATAAATAAACTAAGAGTAATACGATTGCGGAATCGATATGATTGTGTTAAAATTTGAGACATATTCATTCTTTGATCATAACTTTTATAGAAAAATCGTATTAGTGTAGGTTTGGCATTAGAAACTAGCTTCAAGAGCTTTCAACGACTATTATATGCCCAATTTGACAATCGAGCAAGAATGAAGCGTTCAAGTTTGCGTAATTTAACGATCAATCCGCAAACGTGCGATTCCACCATGGTCCAATCGCAAAAATGTGCGATTCCACCATGGTCCAATCGCACATTTTGTGCGATTGGACCATGGTGGAATCGCACATTTTGTGCGATTGGACCATGGTGGAATCGCACATTTTGTGCGATTTGACCATGGCCTGGTCGTTAGAAATTACTGCAAACTTTAAACGGTTGTCATTTCTCGCTCGATTGTTAGAATTGGGCATATAATATGTCATTGGAAAGCTCTTGAAGTCTATTTTCTAATGCCGCAAACCTTGCACTAATACGATTTTTCTATAAAAAGTTATAGCCAAAAGAATGAACATGTATCAAATTTCAGCACAAATAAACTTCAAATGATCGTCATATCTCGCTCGATTATCGGAATTGGGAATACAATATATCTTTGGAAAGATCTTGAAGTCTAGGTTCTAATGCTACAAATATTGTTGTAATGTGATTTTCGTATCAAAAGTTTCGGCCAAAGGAGTGATTATGTATCAAATTTCAATACAAAACGTGTGATCAAATTTATTTTTCGATTTTAAAAATTATTTTCTTTACTAAAATTTATATTTTTATTTTAATTTATTTATTATTGAGAAATTTATTTTTAAAAAATTTATATTTAATTTAAAAAAATAACAAATAATAATAATATCTATAAACAAATAATAACAATAACAAATAATAATAACATTTATATTAAATAAATAAAAAAAACAAAAATTTATAATAAAATTTAAATAACAATAACAAATAATAATAAAATTTATAATAAATAAAATAAAAAAAAGAAAAATCGTACAAAAAAAAACAAAAAAAAAATTAAAAAAAAATTAGGGGTGGCGATTTTAGTAAAAGGGTGGCGACAAATAAAAATTGGGGTCTGAAATTGGGAAATGAAAAACGTGAATTGAGCAATGGAAAAAGAGCCAGACTGCTACGTGGATAATTTTTAATTAGGGGTCTCAAAACTAAATGGCAGAGACACAATCAAAACTAACGCAGCATCCTCATCATCTATCTTAACATCTAAATTACGCAAATTCAATAAAATAGAATTAAGATTTTCTAGATTATCCCGTAAGGGAGTACCTGACTGCATACGAAGGTCGAATAACCGTTGTTTCAGTAGCAGCTTGTTGGTCAGCGACTTGGTCATATACAATGATTCCAATTTCAGCCACAATTTTGCTGCCGTCCCCTAATAACCAACCTCCGTAATGATATGATCATCCAAACTAAGCAAAATGGTAGAATGAGCCTTTTCCTCCATTACTGCTAATTGCCCGTCAGTTAGTCCGTCTTCCAACCCCGTAGTAGTACTCTTTGGAGCCAATGGACGTCAGATCTGATGTTGTTTCAACAAAGCCTTCATCTTTATTTACCATAGCCCGAAGCTATTCTTCCCGGTAAATTTCTCAATTCTAATTGTAGAATCTCCAGCTATTGTTTCACACAAAAACTCTCCAAGGATTGAACCTGAGCTCTTGATGCCAATTGAGTGTCTTTAAGGGTTCGAAATTGGTCCTTAGGGGTATTAAGGAGAGATCCTTGTATGTCTTCAAGGTGTTACGCTGCTTAGTTCTGTTGTTAGTGTTTCTACTTGTCACCGGGAGATGATTGGTCAGGATAGACAGAGTCATATGGGTGAGAGTAGAGAGTTGGTTATGTCCTCTGGGAATCTTCATACATATGTCAAGGAAACTTATCTTGAGGCTGACAAGCGTCAGGTGTTTGAAGTTAAACATGGGTTGAAACTTGGGATTGAAGCTCATGTTGGCGATGTCAGGGTGTATAGTAAGAAGATTGGTTGGTTACAATGGGACTATTTTTTTTATGTATTTGTTATGTTCTGTGTTTTAGGTGTTTTGAGGCATCATACCTATGGGATAACACCACTGCCGAACGGTGTTACAGAACTAGTAAATTGAGTCTTGTCTAGTAGAATGCTCTCTAGTACTTAGCTTAAGAGGAGGTATTGGGTTTGTTTGTTTATTCGGGGTATACACGCAGGAATCGACTTGAACACTTTGTGTGTGATATGGTGTTGTTGGGTATTGAACTATCTCATGTTGGAAATCTTGTTTTTGCTCAAATGTGCTATTGGGTATTTTGAAGCTTCTATTGATGGTGATAGTGGTATTGAGTTTGAGGTGGAATATGAGGTTGATTTCTCAACCATATTTGTTCAACCTCGGATTGGTTTTGTTGATGTTGTTCCAGGTATCTCGTAATCTGTGATTTCTTTAACTGTCTTTAACTCCGTGGATAGTGTAAAGGAATCGTTACAGGGAACATCCCATCAGCTTAAAAGTTTTCGTAAGGAGCCTATATGTGTTATTACGGAATCTAATAGGTTGGTTTTAGGGATTGTTGTTTTGATTGCTATAAGTTTGGTAGGTTATGCATTGAATCTTGTGGGTATAACAAGGTTGGTAGCCGGTTTTGTGGAGTCACTTGAACCTCCAACTTATGAGCATTGTTTAGAGTATAGTGAGCTGGCGCAATGGCTTGCTAAGACTGTATGTGTGAACAGAGTCTGGGAACTATTTTGGGTACTGATTGGGAGGAAGATTCTAGAGTCTTCGTGTTATTAGTACTATAGGTTTGTCATGGAGCTGCATAATTATCCATCTGTTGTGGTTATGTTTGTTGTCATAAAGTTTGTGACCTATGTTGATAAACTAGTAGTGTTGCTCATCTCATTTATGTCACCTCAATTTGAGGTTGAGCGTGTCTACATGTCTGGAGTTCCGGTTTGGTGTTTGAAGTATGCTATGATGTGTACTTGGTTTGCGCATGCCATTAGTGTCATTTGCAGGTTTGTGACTCAACCTGGGTGGGACACTGGCAGGTAGGTAGTTGCTCTCTCTATGGGTTATATGAGTCGGTTGTTGTAGTTCTTGTGTACTAGAAAGATGTTGGGTGCTTGTGTTTGTTGGTTGATAATTGGATTGGTATCACTAGACTTGGTTTTGATCTTGCTTTGGGTGGTTTCGTGATAAGTTGGGAGTCGTATTTAGGGTCTTCGATAAATGTGAAGATTAAATGCATGACTTTAACTTCTGCTGCAAAGGGGTCTTTGTGTTGTCTGGTCTTAGTGATGATTCTGTGTGATCGACGTGTTTTCGACTTCGGTGTACGTTGATTTTATGGCATTTGATCATGTACTTGATGTTGGTGAGAAGCACAGTGTGGTCAGGTTTCACTCAGGGGGTACATACAAGAAGGTGGAGGTGAAGAAGGTAGGATATCCTGACAGTCCTACGGGATTCTTTGCTATGCTGACTTATATGGTTTAGGCCCTTAAGGGCGGTGATGAGAAGCTCCAGGAGGAGGTGTGTTAGTCTATAGGTGGAGCTTGCTCATGGACTCGTAATGTAGGTGGAACATTATGAGGGACTTGTGATGCAGGTGGAGCATTATGAGTGGTTATACTTGAAAACGAGTATGTTGATAGGTCTTAGTTGGAGACTTATCGTGATGGGTCTTGGTTGAAGACTTATCGGGATGTTTGGCTTTAGCACAAGTTTTGCATCGGGTTTTTTGGCTTGAGATATGTTCACTATGTGTTGATGAGGTAGTTGTTGACCATGGGTTCTCGTCAAGGTGGAGATTGTTGGGATAATGGTGACTCAAACACCATTGAAGAAGATGAGTCAAGAAGATGGGTCAAAATGATGGTGTGCGGGACGCGTAGAAGTATGCGGGGCGCGAAGATCTCCGCGGGGCGCAGAGTGCGGACAATCTTGGTACGCGGGGCGCGGAGGATCATACGGGTCGCGGATTGACGGTTTCTTTTGCGGGAAATCTTGTTTCCCACTTGTTTTTTGACGGTTACCATTTGTTTTTGTTATGTAATAACTTCTTTTAATTAGTGGTCTTATATAAATACACCATTATTATTAACATCTATCTTTTTAATTTGATACACCATTATTATTATTATAATTATTTGATACACCATTATTTGATACCACTAAGTCGAGGGCCTACATTTTCCACAGATTAGCCTTTGTATTCAAAAAGGTGTGGGTGTTCAGCTTGTTGCTCGACTTCCCACCAACTTCTTGTAAAGTCTCTTTCTATGAAATGAAATAATAATAATAATAATAATAATAATAATAATAATAATAATAATAATAATAATAATAATAATAATAGATAATAAATTTATTTATATTTGAACTTGCGTTATATAATTTAATAGGATCATTTATCAACTAGAGCCTTTAAGTTTACTCAATTTTAAATAAACAACTGCGAACTTTGTTTATTACCAACTACAGCCTCCAACTTACCAAACATGACATCGAGACAGCCAAAACAGCCAAAAAAGGGTAAAAAAATGGGGTTAAAATGGGGTGTTTTGGCTGTCTCGATGTTATGTTTGTTAAGTTGGAGGTTGTAGTTGGTAATAAACGAAATTCGCGACTGTTTATTTGAAATTGAGTAAACTTAGAGGCTTTAGTTGGTAAATGATCCAATTTGTTATGGTAAACATTTACTCCGTAGTTAAAAGATTGTCCACTATGGTTTTTCGCACCAATTAAGAAAATTAGAATCTTTGTACTAGGTGGGTATTATTTTAATTAAATAGTAGTGTGAATTAATGATTATATTTGTATTATACTTCTTCCGTTCCGAAATACTTGCTACATTTTGTTTTGAGATACTATTCATCGTTTAAGCTTATTTTGCATATTGCGGCTAATATGTAAGTAATAATATAGTCAAGTGGGATCTTGTTTGAATCGTCTAATCGCATACTTTTTTTTTTGGAGAAAGAAAAAAATTCATTAATCAAAAACTGAAACAGTATAAATCGTACCAAAACAAGAGATCCATCTCCCTATTTGCATCAGCATGAAAGAAAAGCACACCTTCGAGAAAGGGTTTCCCAACTTTCACTCTTCATGTGCATAAGGGAAACAGAACTCCATATAAAAACTAAAGTAAATAACTATACAGTATACGCTATTTACTCGAAAGCAAAAAGATTCCTAATCCAAGGACGCTGTAGATCAACACCTTTGATAGGAATATGTAAAACTCTGCTTTTAACTGCACTTTTCACCTGTCGGGTAACTCTGTTTACCATAGGAACTGTGGAATTCTAATCGCATACTTTCATAATATAAAAATTATATTATTTTTAAATGTGTATAATTCGACATATAAATTCACAAAATAGTATATTGGATTGCGTAAAAAAGTAATGTAGCAAGTATTACGGAACGGAGGAAGTAAGAGAGAAAAAACATTTAAATTAAAGATAAAATAAAGAAAAAAAAGAAATTATCATCGTCATTAATATAGAGATAATATATTTGGAGAAAATGGGAGAGATTATGAGGGTATATTTGAAAAACAAGATTTCCAAAAGTGGAAAGTATTATAAAGTGGACAAACATAAAAAAACGGAGGGAGTATTCATTTAATAAATGAAATTGAAAACATTTTATAAATAATTAAAATAAATGAAATAAAAATATATAGTTTTCTAATACATTAAAAAAATTAGAATCTTTGTAGTAGGTGGATATTATTTTAATTAAATAGTAGTGTGAATTAATGATTATATTTGCATTATAAGAGAGACTAAACATTTAAATTAAAGATAAAATAAAGAAAAAAAAGAAATTATCATTCTCATTAATACAAAGATAATATATTTGGGGAAAATGGGAAGAATTATGAGGGTATATTTGGAAAATAAGATTTCCAAAAGTGGAAAGTATTCTAAAGTCGAAAAACATTTAAAATTATCCATTATAGTAAGGTGGATAAACATAAAACAACGAAGGGAGTAATTGTTTACTTATTTGGTTATTTAGTATTACTCCCTCTGTTTCTTTTTGTTCGTTCATCTTAAGCTTTTCTACTTTATGAAAGATAAATTTAATTTTAATTTTTGAAATATATATTCAAGACAAAATATATTTATGTGGAATCTTGTTAGATTCATCTTGATGCAAAGGTTTTAATATATAATTTTACAATTTTTTTATCATGCGTACTATGAGATATCGAGGCTCAAAATTTATGTTGAAATACACAAAAAGAAAATTGGACAAACAAAAGGGAATAGAGGTAGTACATAAATATACTCCATTGACTTTCTTTTCTATGATTATTTATTCATTTACTAGGTTTATAATCATACATCATACATAATATTAATTTTGTTGTATAATAGATTAAAGTAGATTGAATGAGAGAGTGACATTTGTCATTTTTTTATTGGCCAGTATTTTTAGAATTTGATTAATAAACATTTACACACTTGCTATATTTACAATAATAAACAGCAATTTAATGGCAGAATTATTTTTACATTAATGGCAGGAATTTTAAATCAGTCAATAAATAATCTAAATTTGGTGTCACTTTAATGTCAGAAATTTTAAATCAGTCAATAATTATTGCTTTATAAAAATAAAAATTTGGTTTCATTTTCATGGCAGAATTATAAAATCAGTCAATAAATCATCCAATTGGAATGTGTGAAGCAATCAATTTTTATATAACATAATTATTTCTTTACAAAAATAAAAATTTGGTTTCACTTTAATGGCATGAATTACAATATAAATAAACCATTTGAGCAACTTAATTATTTGTTCATACCATTTCTCTTTTTTCAAATTTAAGTGTTGGTGAATAATATTTTCAATAATAACCATGAACTTAAATTACATTCAAGAGAAATGGTATATCTATAGTAAGCTCCCAATCGTTAAATTACATTTTCAATGATAAATTAATTTCTTATAAACCCTTTATTAACAACTTATTTTGTATTTATTTATATTTGATTCTTTTTTAATTAGTAAATACTTTAAATTTCATTTAATATTTTCGTTCGTCTAAAATTTCATTAAGACATTAACGTATTTAATAATCCGTGCATTGCACGGGTTTCTATCCTAGTTACTTTAAATTCTAATCAACCTAAAAATATAAAATGTGTATAGAATTTATGTATAAATAAATGGCCTCTTGTTACATTATGGTTTGTTTATACTTTTCTTAGGGTTATTCGGACCAGAAGGAGAAAATGGGTTTCTAATGAACTGTGTACTAGTAAAATTGTACCGTTGTAGAATTATAAATTGTTATGGTGACATTTTATTCTTTAGTTATTTATTATTTAGTTTGTTATTGTGAAATTACATAAATACTCCGTTGACTTTCTTTTCTCTAATTATTTATTCATTTATTCATTTACGTGGTTTATAATTAATCACAAATTCTTGTGAAAGACCATCTCTAATTGGGTTGGCCCATTAGGGAAAATATAGAGTAAATGTAGGCAATAAGCTTTGATGGATTGGGCCTGAGAGATGTCTCTCAGAAAGACGGTCTCTCAGGAGACTGAGTGATAATTAATTTGTTAAACAAATAAAATTCAAATCAACCGAAAATATAAAATTGATATAGAATTTATGTATAAATTACTATGCATAGGTATAAAATTTCAAAATCAATTAGCTTGAGGCACATGTAGTAAATCTCTTCCTCATTAACCATACAAGATAGGATAATCCGAGCATGAAAGTATTCAAGTTGAGTCTACCAAAGCTCAATACCGATTCGGCTCACAATCCCTTTAGTGGATATGAAAGTAGATAGAAAAGAATGAAGGATGATTTATACATACAATATATCCCTACAGTCGCGGTTAAGTATGGTCTTAATCAACATAAGAGTTGTCTTAGAACAGCTTCGGTAACGTACAAAGGGCAATGTATAACCTTGCATTTCGAGAAAAAATTGTTGCCAACTATGACTGTTCTCTCCATGTTTAGTCCTGAACTACGAAAAAATAGCATATTTAATCCAATAAAATTTCTTTGAATTGAACAACTTAACAAATTCACAAAGATAGGCATGGAAAAGAAAATGAAAAAACAGTTTGGTAAATATGGAAAAGAAGCAAAACAAGTAACTTTCACAAAGCATGCACATTCGTAAGGATCTCTAAACAAATCACATCCGATTATTTCTTGCATCATACAACATCGATTTTGTAGTCTTAGCATGAACATGAATACAATAAAAGCTTTAGGTTCCTTTGCATCAGCTCCTACTCTTCGCTGATCCAGAGCCACACTTCAAACATCACCGCATTTTACTTTCAAAAAAATTGAAATTCGCTCACCCCAAAGAATGTTTGCCTATGTCAAATATTTCGACTACTCGACTCCAACCTTACAAACCCACAAGCAAGATTCATTTAATCAGAAAATACCAGCATGATAGCGAGCAATGTTACTCGACTCTTCATTTTACCTCAAGTACCCAGGTTGACCCTTGAGCCTTGACACTCGAACATGGGTATAGATATTTTCAAAAGATTAGCCGACATATAGATACCTACTCATGGCGAATATGAGTTTCCAAGTCCAAATAAAATAGATAGCAAGTTCATTCATCATTTTCAGAGAGAACTCCTTTAGTAGATATAATAACAACCAAATTAAATCCAATTCTCCATAAACCAATATAAAATCTATCGCAAAATTAGCAAATAGAAAAAGAAACTAACCACTTTACTTCAATGTGGATGCGCTGATGTGAGAAGTATTCCTATTATTAGCATTATAAAGCACGTTCTCGGACCTACACAACATTTGTTATAAGCAGCATTTTTATAAACAA
>CM033463.1:3311688-3357809 GCA_019425755.1 Amaranthus cruentus
TCATGCTTTCGCAAATTGATTTTCTTCTCCATTTTATGTTATGAAGGATTTTAAAAGGTTACTATGTTTTTGAAAATGATACTATGTTATGATTAAGAGTTACTGTGTTTATTTTAAAAGTTACGATGTTACGGTAAGATTAAGAGGCCGGTAACTATACATAATCATAGTGGCAGCACATTCATAACATAGTACCACAAAAACATTGTGATGCTTTCTTAATTATTATGTGATACTTTCTGTATAAACATGTGTCACTAGAAAGTGTGATGTTTTCTAAATTAATGTGTGATGCTTTCTTCATAAATATGTGTTACTAGATCTGCTGCTATGACAAATTTTTTTCGACCGTTAGATCTTAGTCAATCAACGGTAGTTACTCCTTCCTATCCTTCCTATTTTCACACCCCTTCTCATTGGATCCCTCCTATATATAGGGGAGGGATCCATTGAGAAGGGGTCTCAAAATGAGAAGGATAAGAAGGATTTATAGCCATTGATCTTATGAAAATCTAACGGGTGAAAATCATCTTTCTCGTCGATTTTCTTCTCCATTTTATGTTATGATTTAAGGTTACTATGTTTTTAGAAAATGATACTATGTTATGATTAAAGGTTACTATGTTTATTTTAAAAAGTTACGATGTTCTGTTAAGATTAAGAGAAGACGGTAACTATACATAATCATAGTAACCCTTATTCATAACATAGTATCTTTTTCTAAGAACATAGTATCTTTATAAAATCTAAAAAAATGGGTAAAAAAATATGCTGAACCGCGTGCAAGGAGCTAATGAACCGCGTGCAAGGAGCTAACTAATCCAGACCATTGATATTTGATCTAGACGGATGAGATTCCTTCTCACCCTTCTCATTTTGAGACCCCTTCTCATTTGATCCTAAATATATATATATATATATATATATATATATATATATGTATATATATATATGTATATATGTATATATATGTATATATATGTATATATATATACTTCCTCCGTTTTATTTTACTTGCAACACTTACCGTTTTTAGAAGTTTCATATTATTGGCAAGATTACTATTTTTGGCAAAAATAATCTATTTATTTTATCCTCACTTTATTCCTAACACATATCACCATCAATCATACATCATCTCATTAATTATTTAATATACCCACAATATAACCACAAGTCACAACCACTATCTATTTATAATAATTTTTTTATTTCTACCATACATATCACCATCAATCATACATTATTCCTACTTTTACCATACTGATTTAACAACCCTTAAATATTGTGCCAAACCAAATGGTGCAACTAAAATGGAACGGAAGAAGTATGAAAAAACATTTAAAGGATTAGGTCATAATTGAACCTAAATCATACCTAGACTATAATTTTATGGTCACTTTAAAATTTAGATCATAATATTAAGGATTTGGAAAATATTTGGCTTCAATGTGAATTTTGAGATTTTGTGGGTATATCTTCTATAAACCCTCACGAGATCATAACTTGTCCACTGGGGGTAACCTAGGAGTTTAAATGGCTTGTTGCATATGCTAAATGCAAATTCGATAATGGTTAACATTATTAAATTACCTAATTTGATCAGGGACGATCAAAGGATAAGTGTGGGGGAATTTTTTAAGTGCTAAAAGTTATATTATTTTTATTTCTCTTTACGTATAATTTTATTACGTTTATCAAATAATATTTAATATTTAGTGTATATATAATTTATGAGTTAATATTTACACTTATATAATTTTATTAATATTTTGTAGGATTTTTGATTAAAAATAAAGTTGGACGAAATGAGAAAATTGGAGCCGAACGATGGAAAAACGTGATTCGCGAAGTACATGACAATCCCGTTTTAAAATGGGCATATCTCACTCATACGGACTCCAAATCAGACGTTTTTTGAGGCTACGGACATCTACTTGAAAAGATCTACAACTTTTATGTTTAGTACAAAGCCTGAATCAGCTCAAAGATCTGAAAAAACAGCTGTTGAATTCGGTTGTGATATTTTCAAGACACAACTCAACTTGATAAGTGTCATTAAATGTTAAGAAGCAAATTTCAACTCAAATTCTCTTGCTAAGTGGTGGAAACTTCCCTTATTTCAATGATTTATGTGTTCAATTCTCCACCATAATAATTTCCTACTTTGATGATTAAAGAAGAGAAATTTAATTAGAATTGAGTTGTATAATTTTGTCTTTTCTTATTCTCACCTCTATAAATAGAGGCCTTACCATCCATCAAAAAGAGTGTTATATTCTCATATACTACTAAGTAGAGAGGAAAAAGAGATTAAATATAATATTTTCAAGTCTTTCATTTTGTATTAAACTTTTTTACTTAATGAAATTCTCTTATTCTCCCTACTTGATAATGTTTAATTTTGAATAATTTTATTTTGTAGTAACATGCATTAATATCTTTGCATATTATTTATTATGAGATTTGAAAGGGTTTTTAATTTAAGCAACTTTTTTTTTTGAATTGCTAATTTATGCAACTTTGTTATTGAGTATTTATGTAAAGTAGTTTTTATTTCTAAATTTGTATAAGATTAATTTTGTTGGGTACACTTAATTATTCTTTAAGTTAATGTTTTAAAATTAATTAAACTTTGTTTAGTTATTTTTATTAAAGAAACAACTAGTAATAATAACTGCATCTAGTTTTATTATTAGAGTTTACATAATATTAAATTTAGTTGGGTTAAAGGGTATCTTCTTAATTAAGTTTAATGGTTGGTGAAATTTTCCTAAAATTAAATCAGTCAATTCATTAAAACCGGATTAATGAACACTAGGGCTTTACTATCTTGGGTACAAATAGTAAGCTAATATTAAAGGGTTGACAGGGGATTTACGAAGGTACTATAAATTCTACAGCCGCCTATTCATATAAAAGTTGTAATTAATCAATGATTAAAAATAATCTTGCCAATGACTAAAATACATGTTGCTACTACTTTTTCTTATTGATTTATTCTCTTTTACTTTACATAATTTACTTTTAAGCTTATTTTATTTTTAAGATTTTAGTAGTGTAATCAAAACTCAGTTCCCCCCATCTTTTTACTTTGCATATTTTATATTAAAATAAATAGTTTAGAAGTACCTTTAAAATTAGTAATCACAATCTCTGTGGGATCGACCCCTACTTACCACTTACTATATTTAGAAAGTTGTGATAGGGTAAAATATAATTTAAATTTATGTGCGTACGACATCGTCCTACAAATTTTTGGCGCCGTTGCCGGGGATTGTGTCAAAATTACTATTAAAGTTACTTCTTAACTTATTTTTGTATCTATTACTATTTTCTTTTGCATTTTTCAAATCAAATCATTCTAAAACCATAAGGGTATAGTTTATGAAACTAAGAGACGGAAAAGTGATTGACGAAGATCAGAAAAAGAGGAACTCATATTCTCGCTTGAAGAATTTTTCAACCAAGCTACTTCATCTGGTGAGATTGTTCTTAATTAGTTTAATATGGCTGATCAATCTTTGAAGCAGCTTGCAGCTCCAACTTTTGATAATCAACCTTTATGTATTGTGTTTCCTGAAATTACTACTCCTTTTAAATTACATTCAAGATTTATTCAGTTATTACCTGTATTTCGTGGTTTACCTGGTGAAGATCCTCATCGTCACTTAAAAGAATTTCATGTTGTTTGTAGTACAATGAAACCAGAAAATATAGAAGAGGATATAATTAAATTATGGGCTTTTCCATTTAGTTTACAAGATTCTGCTAAGGATTGGTTGTATTATTTATCACCTGGATTTATCACTATTTGGACTGACATACAATCATTGTTCTTAGAAAAATATTTTCCAGCTTCTAGAGTTGCTTCTATTAGAAAAGAAATTTGTGGAATTCATCAATTTTTTGGTGAAACTCTATATGAATATTGGGAATATTTTAAAAGATTATGTACTAGTTGTCCTAATCATCAAATTCCTGAACAACTCTTAATTCAATATTTTTATGAAGGACTTATTCCTAATGAATGTGCTATGATAGATGATGCTAGTGGTGGTGCTCTAGTGGATAAAACCCCTCAAGAAGCAAGAAATTTAATAGCTAATATGGCTGCTAATACTCAATCATTTTTTACAAGACAAGAAAATGTTAAAAAAGTTGATATGAGTAATTCTAGTTCAGTTGAGAAACAATTATCTGCATTAACAAACATAGTTGACAAACTTGTTCAAAATAATTTAACTGCTCAAGTAAAATCTTGTATATGTTTAAATTATAGGCATGCGACTAATGCATGTCCAGCATTATAAGAAGATGAACATGTTAATGCTGTTGGTGGATTTCCTGGACAACCACAAAGAAAATACAATCCATATTCAAACACATATAATGAAGGATGGAAAGACCACCATAATTTTAGATGGGGGAACCAAAATGTCAAACCGTTTAGTCAAAACAACCCTTAAGCTTTTAGTCAAACTTATAATCAACAACAGCCTCCACAAAATCAATCTCAAGGTATGACCTTAGAAGATATGGTAAAATCTCTTGCTTCTAGTTCTTTAAATTTTCAAAAAGAGACTAAGTCCAGTATACAAAATTTAGAAATTCAAGTTGGATAATTAGCTAAGGATATAAATAATTTACAAGTGAAAATTAGTAATAAGTTACCCTCCCAACCATTAAATCCTTGAGAAAATGTTAGTGCCATAAGTTTAAGAAGTAGGAAAGAACTTTCTGATATTACTAAAAAGTCTTTAGATTTTGAAAAGAAACTAATAGTTGACCATAACAAGAAGGATCAAAAAATTGATGCTACTAAGGATGATGAAAAGAATAAAGATGAATTGGATGATAATTCTAAAGAGATAAGGAATTCTAAAAATAGTCACCAATTTGTAATCAAAGAAAATGAAAGATTTAAAAATTTATCTAACTTCTCTCTTGATGCTACTGAAATTAGACCCCTTTTCCTGAAAGATTAAGAAAAGTAGATAAAAGGGTAGAACTTTATAAAGAGTTATTGGATATTTTTAAGAAAATAGAGATTAATCTTCCTCTATTAAATGCAAAAGGTGGAAACAACAAAAGACGACTTGACGTTCACCTACAGCCTTCCCAGCCAAGCACGTCAAACTACATTCACGAAAAGACAACCTTCGTAAGACAAATCACAAATATCATCTCTAAAACAATATAGCATACGACAAACTATATCAAATTAAAAAATAAGGAATTGTTCGTTTCAAGCGATTCCTAACATAACAATAGAGCATGGATAAAAAAAACTCTGGAACCTCAAAATATTAGTTCTTCAACGAAAAAGTGTAACCTGAGCAGACATCAATCATGATTGAAGCCCAAGGAAACAAAAATTCCAATGACTCAAAAGGAAGTCATGGTTGGAATCATAGTGTAAATATGTAGGTGCGATCGCGGTAACGGAACGCTGAAGCGGTAACGTAAGTGATTCTGTTAGAAATCTTGCAAAAGATACAAGAAATGTAAAGAAATTTTATTGATTCTTTAAAGTGTAATTGTAATGTTTACAAGAGAAGCCTTCTATTTATATAGCAATGTACAATCAGCAGAACAGAAACACAAGGTTGTTACAACTATATCCTAATCTGTTATAACTAACTACAATCCACTTAATCTAGCTCTAATTAAATCAGGACCATTGGATGGATGACAAGCAGCACACGGATTCACTAATAATCCAACAGCTGAAATCTTCTGATAGCTATATTGATCTTCATTGTACACCTTCATGTTCCACTGATGAAGGTTGTTGCGGATGAACTCTGATCAAAGCCCTTGGACTCAATCACCTATTAATCAACAAAACCAAGCCTATATGTTTAACATCCCCCCTCAAACTAGGGGTTGTAAACACCTAGTTTGTGTAGCAAAGGTTTAGAATGTATAGAAGGGAGGACATTTGTAAATAGATCAGCAAGCTAATTTCTAGTAGGCAAATATGATAATTGTAACAATCCTTCAAGGACTTTTTCTCTTGTAAAATGACAGTCAATGTCAATGTTTAGTCCTTTCATGAAAAACAGGATTTTTGCCTATGAAAATTGCTGACTGATTGTCACAAAACAAAGTTACTGGTTTGTTGATGTTCACATTCAGTTCTTGGAGAAGTCTAACCAACTAAGTCACCTCAGATGCAGCACTTGCCATAGCCCTATATTCTGCTTCTAAACTAGATTTAGACACTGTTTGTGGTTTCTTGCTCTTCCAACTAATGGGAGAATTTCCTAGCATCATCACATATCCTTTGATTGATTTTCTTGTATCAACACAAGAACCCCAATCTGAATCTGAATAAGCTTGTAAAACAAGTTGCCCTTGTCCCTTAAGTTTAATACCTTGTCCACAAGTGGAAAAAACATAATTGAGGGTATGAAGTAAGGCATCCCAATGAGAATCTCTAGGAGCCTGCATAAATTGATTGAAGCTTTGTACAGTATCGGCTATGACAAGCCTTGTATTAGTGAGAAAGTATAGTTTACCAACTAAACTTCTGTATAAAGTAGGGCCCTTAAGTAAGGTTCCATTGCTAGCAGACAACTTAGTGTTGAGAGGCAGAGGAGTTACCACATGCTTAAATTCTTTAATATTGCTATTAGCTAGGAGTTCCTTAGTAAATTTAAGTTGTGTAAGGAGCAAACCATCATCTTGGTAACTAATCTCAATACCAAGAAAGAAATGTAAATCTCCTAAATCTTTATGGTAAAAGTTTTATCAAGATGAGTTTTTAAGAAATTAATTTGAAAAATTACCCAGAATAATACGACTTTTCTCCTATTTCCCACGAATAATACGAACTTTCAATTAACCACCAATAATACGAACTTTGACATGAATTTTCCAGTGGTATTTTGTTTTACCCACAACCGGTAATTAATAGAGTAAGAAGTCATCCTCTCTCTCCTCTCATTCATCTCAAAACCAAAACACAGTCTTCTTCTTCATCTATCACGCTTAGTTCTTCAAACCAGCAAAAACCCACGTTTTGAAGGCGCCATTGATCTACTGCTACTACTGATCCAAGGAGCCACTTCACTCGCCTATAATGGTTAGTTTGTTGTTCCCAATTGCATAATTTATCCTCTAATTTTGCAAACACCCAAAAATTAGGGTTCATGATTTCGAAAATCAACAATTCTCATTTATGATTAATACTTGTTTTTTAGTCGAAATTCTTTGTAATTTAGTGTTTTTTACTTGTTTTTAGGCTAATATGAATGATTCCATGCTGGAATATAGTGATAAATTATTCACTAGATATGTTTATATGCTGATTATGTACACTGATTTTGTGCTGATTTGCTGCTGTATACATGCTGGAACCACATGATTTGCTGCTGTACACATACGGATTTGTGCTGGAATGAATGCTGCAACATACACTGATTTGTATACTGATTATATGAATGATGGTGCTGGAATGAATGCTGGAATGAATGATGGTGCTGGATTATATGGATGTTTATTATACTTAATGTGTTGACTTAGTGGATAATAATATGATGAATATGCTGATGAATATACTAATATGATGAATATACAAATTTGTTGGGTATATGCTGAATATACTGATTTGTTGTATATATGCTGTATATATGTTGATACATTATATGCTGCTGATTGGAGGAAAACATATTAAGAGATGATGATGATGAAGGGGAAAACATATTAAGAGAAGAAGGGGAGGATTGGAGGAAGTAATTAAAAAAATAAAAGATAACAATGGAGGATGTGAGAATACTTGAAGTTGAGGAAGATAACAATGGAGGTGAAGCAGCCAAATAGGGAGGAGAAGACAAGTGAGAAGCAACGATCATAATTTGACCTGTAGAACCGGTTGTAAACAGGTAAGGTATACCACTGGAAAATTCATGTCAAAGTTCGTATTATTGGTGGTTAATTGAAAGTTCGTATTATTCGTGGAAAATAGGTGAAAGGTCGTATTATTCTGGGTAATTTTTCCAAATTAATTTCCTTTGTATCATCACCTATTATGATAATATCATCCACATACACTGCTACTATGATGATTTTATTATTTTGTTTCTTAAGCAAACATACTTGATTAGGGGCATGAGCTATTCCTTCTGGTATTTTCATGCAAACTTCTTCATGTTAACTTCCATGAAGAAAAGCATTATTGATGTCTAGTTGATGAACCTTCCATTTTGAATTTGCTGCAACAGTTAAGATGCATCTTACTGTTGACATTTTAACCACAGGTGAAAAAGTTTCTTCATAGTCAATACCATACTGTTGGGTATACCCTTTAGCAATAAGTCTGGCCTTATACCTTTCTAAGCTGCCATCTAACTTCAACTTGACTTTATATACCCACTTGTTTCCAATTGCCTTTTGTCGTTTGGGGAGGTCTACTATCTCCCAAGTATGATTCTTTTCTAAGGCTTCTAATTCTTTATCCATAGCTTTCACCCACTCAGGATGTTTGGAAGCTTCTTTATAGTTGCTTGGTTCATCATGTGATGAGTGCTAGAAACATCATTATTTTTAACTATAATGCACCATGAATGACAAACATAATCTTGTAAGTGCTTTGGTGTATGCATCTTTATAATAGTTCTCCTTGGAGCTGATGTTGTGTATGTCTCAATATGTGTGGATTTTTCATTGTTCTTAGTACAAGGTTCACTATTAGTAAATCTGTTCTACTCATCAAAATGAGCAGGTAGTTGTGTTTCTTCAACTTCATTACTATCATATGGAAGGAAAAATTGATTAAGAGGACTTGTGTCCTTATTGTGATATTGAAAAGGAAAAAACTTTTCATAGAATTTAACATCCCTTGAGACAAAAACTCTTCTTGTTTTTAAACAATAAACCCTATAAGCCTTTTGTTGTTGCGAGTAACCTATAAACACACTAGGTTGGGCTTTAGGATCAAATTTACTCCTCTCAGTTTTTAAGGTTGATGCATTACAAAGACACCCAAAAGCTCTCATCATTTTGTATGATGGTTTTTTCTTATGTAACTTTTCATAAGGTGAGATGTTTCCCAGAATAGTCAAAGGCATTTTATTAATAATGTGAACAACACTTTCCACACAATCACTCCAGAAACCAATGGAGACTTTTGATTGAAATAACAGTGCTCTTGACACCTCAAGAAGATGTTTATGCTTTCTCTCAACCACCCCATTTTGCTGGGGTGTGTTGGCACAGCTGGATTGATGGCAAATGCCCATTTGGTTATAGAAACACATTGTTTCAACTTTATTAGCTAAAATATCTGGGAACAGAAGCTTCAATTTATTGAAGTGTAGATGTCCAAGTCTTAAGTGCCATAACTTTGCTTCTTCAATGCTTCTTCCATTGACCTCTGAGGTTGTGCTATGTACACTATGAGTCTTGGTATTCAGAATTTGAGGGTGCTGCATTTAATATAATCCCTTGCAATGATTACCAAGAAGCAAATGCTTCCTCAATGGCTCCTAAAGAACACAATGGTTAGTATCAAAGATAATAGAACAATTCAACTGTGATGCAAGTTTGTTCACAGATATCAGATTGCAGTGAAAGTTGGGCACAAACAAGACTTCCTAAAGACATAATCCATTTAGTAAACACACATTACCAACAAACTCTACTCTGATCTTCCTACCATCAGGAACAATCACGCTATGATTTTTATTATCTAGAGGCTTTACTTTTTCAAATAAATTCAGTTGAAAACACATGTGATCTGTAGCCCCTGAATCAATAACCCAATCAGATTTATTGGAAAGATTATTACCTGTCAATTGGGCTGAATTGGAGGTATGGGATACTTCTTGGACATTAGATATGCTAGATTGTTTGCTGAGAAGATTCATGAGCTGAGTGTACTGTTCTTGTGTAAGTTTTGCTTCTGCAGATTTACTTCCTTGCACACTTGTTTCAGTAGTAGCATTGTTTGCTTTAGTTGACATGCCTTCTTCTTTCTTCCATGCATTATACTTGAATCTTGAAGGATACCCATGGAGTTTACAACACTTCTCCATAGTATGTCCCTGCATTCTACAGTGATCACAGTAAGTAGATTGTTTTTTATTACCTAAATTTCTATACTTGTGTTCACCAAACTTTTTCTTCTCAACTCTGTTAGCCATGGCCATATCTTGAGTGTTTGTATCCTAATATTTCCCAATACCTTGATGCACCTGTTCTTGAACAAGAATGCTATATATCTCTGATAAGCTAGGTAACTCTTTCATCATGATTAAGCTACTCCTGGTTTGCTTATATTTTGGGTCTAACTTCATCAAGAATTGAATCACTCTGCTTCTTTGTTGACTTTTAGTGGTCTTTTGAGTAAGCTGACATTCACACCCTGAACATGTGCATGTGGCTATGGGATCCAGTGCATCCAGTTCATCCCATAGCCCTTTAATCTTGGTAAAGTAGTCTTCAATAGACATGTCATGGGCTTGGAAGGTTTTGCTCAAGGATTCTTGAATGGTGAAGAACTGAGCACTTGAAGGGTTTGGAAGGTTTTGCTCAAGTTCTTCCCATATCTCCTTTGCTGTGTTAAACCATAGTATAGTCTTGGAGATTTTTTCATCAACGGCATTAAGAAGCTATCTAATTATCACATCATTAACCCTATCCCAAGCTTTAGCCAATTCTTGATTATGTGCAGCCTTTTTGACACTGCCATTCACAAATCCTAGCTTGTTCTTCCCTGACATGGCTATGGTTATGGCTATATTCCAGCCCTTGAATCCTTCCCTAGAGAAAACATTTGATACAAGTTTTAAACTTGTATCAGTGGGATGCAAATAGTATGGGCTGGAGGCATTCATTGTGGGATATGTACATTGCTGCTTGTCTGATTTATTAACCATTTTCTTAGTTGTATGTGCAGGCAGACAGAATAGAGAAAAAATGGGGATGGTGATGCAAAAAACAGAGACACGTTTGCGGAAGAGAAGGTGTGTCAGAACAGTATTTGCTCTGATACCATGTTAGAAATCTTGCAAAAGATACATGAAATGTAAAGAAATTCAATTGATTCTTGAAAGTGTAATTGTAATGTTTACAAGAGAAGCCTTCTATTTATATAGCAATGTACAATCAGCAGAACAGAAACACAAGGTTGTTACAACTATATCCTAATCAATTACAATAAGACCTGGGAAAATTTGATCCGACCCGAAAATGAATTCGAAAATCGACCGAAAAAACCCGAAACGGACCGACCCGAAAATGACTTAACCCGTAAAATGACCGACCCGATAATAACCCGATCGAAATTAATCCGACCGACAACCGACCCGATCGACCCGTTTTGACAAGTCTAATATCAGTTTATTATAAAAATCTCAATTTTCAAAAAGTTTCAAAGTTTAAAGTTTATCAACATTTTGAATATATCCCTTGAACCTTAAAACTCGATACAATATCTCAAAAAACACGCAAAAAAAAAATAAATAAAACATTTAACGCTTTTTTTACATCGAAATTTTCTCTTCGAAAAAAGGACGTTGTAATCACCTATTTTCCTCGCATGCAAATCCAAATATATTTAACATCTACATTTATAAAAATGGTATCCCATAAGTCGAATAAGTTCTTAGTTATTCATCTATCTATCAAGCATGTAAACTGAGAAGATTTTTAATATATCATTTTTATCATTGTTACGAATATTTCTGAAAAAGGATGGCACAATCCCTATTCTAAAGCGTGCATCTTACAAATCCTTTAAAATATGTATTCCTTACCTATTTTATTTCCATGAAAATTGACAAGAAATTTAATGTTACTTACACATCATAACAACTATATTTGAAAATCGTATGTCATGATTAGGGATGGTGATAGATAATGGACCCACCCAGTATCCGAGGACCTGATCCGTTTTTATGGATATGGGGCGAGTCGGATACGAATCTTGTGTTAAAAATACAGATACGGGCACGGCTATTGTCAAAAATATTAAAATATGAAAAAAAAAATTTAAAATATTTTATAAGTCATGACCCGTTGGGTCAATCCGAACCGATCCGGAACCCGGAGTGACCGCCCCGAAAATAACCCGACCCGAGAATGATCCGACCCGAAAATAACCCGACCGAAATTGATCAGACCCAAAACCCGACCGACCGACCGTTTTCCCAGGTCTACTTATAACTAACTACAATCCAGTTAATCTAGCTCTAATTAAATCAGGACCACTGGATGGATGACAAGCAGCACACGAATTGACTAATAATCAACAAGCTGAAATCGTCTGATAGCTATACTGATCTTCTTTGTACACCTTCTTGTTCCACTGATAAAGGTTGTTGCTGATGAGCTCTGATCAAAGCCCTTGGACTCACTCACCTATTAATCAACAAAACCAAGCCTATATGTTTAACAATTATCATATCGTCTAAATATTGGTCGAAAACCATAAGATATCCCTTAATGCGGCCCAAAACACAGTTTTTTACACCTTTACAATGCGGGAAATATTGGTTCGTTGTTTTGGAAACCTTTACGACGCGCTCGATGCGATGCGATGCAGCCTTGTTTTTATTCTCAGGTTGGTATATCTGCTGAGATTGTAGGTTTGAGCAAAAGGAAGGCGAGAGTTTTTAGGACTATTGCCCAACATATTGTTCATGTAAAGTGCAAAAGTTCTAGGGAAGCATGAGCCCAACGCAACACTCAAAAAGTCAGCACAATGTGACTTACATGAGGCATTCGAGCTATTATGATGCACTAGGGTGAAGAAGTGGTTGTATCTTAGACAAGAATAAAAAGTGAAATAAGAAACACTTGCAGCAAGCCATGAATGATCAAATTGTCTCACTCTTACCACATCAAAGAAAGAAACGAGAGAAAACACACTTGTGCCAGTAGTCATGTTTCCAACATTTTGAGTTAATTGCTGAATTTTCCACTTTTTCCTTATGAGAGAAAAGAAAATATATCGCTAATGGATTTTTAGCATAAAGTACATCCATTTTTGAGGGAAGGAAAATAATTTTTACTTAAAAGACCTAAAAGCACCAGTGTTAGACGTAAAAATATGACATTTCAATACAGTATGATATTTTAACAGCTTAATTAATAAAAAAATTATTTAAGTTAATTTGGGTTATTTAATTTTAAGTATGATATTTTATTGGGACTCAGAATAATATTTTATTATTTGAGGATATCAGTCGTATTAGATTTGAAACAAAGTAAGTTATACGATGAAAATTGAGATTGAATGGGTGTATGTAAAAAGTTATACACTCGTGAGATCACTCATTCTAAAGACATGTAAACGGTAAAGTGGATAAAATTGTAACACGGGACAAAGCAGCACCACTTGGCTCAACTTCATACTCATACTCATTAAAGTATGAGATGGGTAATACACTCATATATTTCGTCGTATAATTTACTTTTGTCCCAAATTTAGAACGACTGATATCCATAAATAATAAAATTACTATTTTCAGTCTCAATAAAATAACATACTTAAAATTTAATACCCAAATTAACTTAATTAATTATTATTAATTAAGCCGCAAAAATAGGAGCTGTCTCATTTTTTAAAGCCAGGTGGTTGTTCCACGAAGATTTCTTCTTCTAGAAAACCATTTAAAAATGCACATTTCACATCCATTTGATATAATTTAAAATTCATAAAAGCAGCAAATGCAATAAGAATTCTAATAGCTTCTAACCTTGCTACGGGAGCATAAGTTTCTGTATAGTCAATACCTTCCTGTTAATTGTACCCTTTAACTACCAATCTTGTTTTGTTTCTTACTATAGTTCCATGCTCGTCCAGCTTGTTTCTAAATACCCATTTTAATCCAATTATCTTTTTATTCTTAGGTTTTGGTTCCAAGTGTCACACTTTATTTCTTTCAAACTCATTTAGTTCATGTTGCATTGCAACAACCCAATCTGAATCTTGTAAGGCTTCTTCATGATTCTTGGGTTCCAATGTTGAGAGAAATGCAAAGTGTGCACAGAAGTTTCTCATTTGGGACCTTGTTTGTATGCCTTTGCTCATGTCGCTTAAAATCAAGTCCAGTGGATGTGACTTTTGATGTTTCCACGGTTTTGGGACAAAGTCTCTTGTGGAGACAGATGTGGAAGCAGGCATCACTGACTTGATTCTGATTTGGCTCAGCTTCAGTTCTTTCATCTTGTACTTCTCTAGGAATATCTAGATTAGGAACATCTGGTTGTTCCTGATTTGCCTGTTGTTCCTGTTCTTGATTTGGTTCAGCATTTTGAATCTGCTGTTGTTATTCTTGTTCTTGCTCCTTGTGTGTGTTTTCATCTTTTCAGGTTAGCAAGACCTATCTTAAAATCCCCTATTTCTTGTTCACTTGTCATAAAATTAGTTTCATCAAAGATAATGTGAACAGATTCTTCAACACACATAGTTTTCTTATTATAGACTCTATAAGCTTTACTTTGAGATGAATAGCCAAGAAATACTGCCTCATCACTTCTTTCATCAAATTTACCTATATTTCTTTTTCCATTTATGTAACATCCCGATATTTTGAAACGATAAATTTTGGTATATTTAATAGAAATTACTAGTATTTCATGTTTTAATTAGTAGCTTATGATTGGGAATTGAGCTTGGACATGCATTGTGCAACTCTTAAACCTTTAAAACCTTTCGGGCCCAAAAACTTTAAACTCTTCTTAATTTAAATTAACAAAAAAAAATAAAAATATTAGGAGGGAAATGAGAGAGCCGGCCATTAGGAGGGAGTAATTAGAATGTAACTCCCATGGAATATGAGGAGATTATTATAATTGCCTAAATCAATTACTACTCTAATTATCCTCCATCTTAATTATTCTAATTTCCTAAAACCTAGAATTCTCTCTTACTCTCAATATTCCTAGAAACATCAAACTCTCAAACCCTAGCAAAGCCCACACGCCATTTTACTCTTCTACTCTTGGATTTTGGTGTTTTCCATCTCATTGTAAGTAATTCTATGTGTTTATCTTTTATTAAATTTTAAATATAATTGTAAAGAGTATGTAATGTATGGTGTTGAATGAATTTTAGCATAATTTCTTCCATGATTTTTATAGTAGTATGGTTATTATAAAAATTACCCTGAATAATACGACCTTTCACTGATTTTCCAAGAATAATACGAACTTTCAATTAACCACCAATAATACGAACTTTGACCTGCATTTTCCGCTGGTAGTTTTTTTTTACCCATAACCGGTAAGAATATGGTTTTAACCAAATTATAATTATTTTTCTAAGAACTCTTCCTCTCTCACTGTCATTCCTCTCAAACCAGAAGAACTCTTCTTCTCACGCGCACGAATTGAAGGCACAAATTCTCCATTGTTCTCAAATGGAGGCAAGAAAATAAGGGAATAGAGAAATGAAGAAGAAGGGGTAATGGCAACAGATTTTTTCTGGTCTTATACAGATGCACCTCATACTTCAAGAAGAAGACAGATTCTTTTGATTTTTGTTTGGTTGGGACTGTAGATTCGTTTATGTAACTAGATTAGATCTGTTCTAATGAGCATTGATCATTTTTTTGATTTTTGATATGAAATTAGTGATGGGTATTTGGTATTTTATTGATTTGTGTGGATTTAAAGATGGATTTTGTTTGAATTTCATTTCATTGATGATAAAAATGCAATCTTTTTTAATAGTTTATGTGCTTATAGCTAGATTCGTATTATTTTGTGACTTTTGTTATGAAATTAGTGATGGGTATTAGGTATTTTATTGATTTGTGTGGAATTGTTGATGGGTATTGGTTAAATTTTATTGGTTTTGATATAGATGTTAGAAATGCAATCTTTTTTGTTGGTTCAAGTGCATCAATTAAATCATGAGTGGTAATCAATGGAAATAATTAAATGGAAGAAGAGTATATTAATGGATGATCATAATATGAATGATTCTATTACTTTGAAGTTTTGGTATGGAGGAAGTAAATAAAATGTCTGAAAAGAAGGAATGCAAAACAGGTTGGAGATGAAAGCTGCTGGGCAAGGGTCAAAAAAGACTTGTTCTACCGGTTAATAACCGGTCAGGTATGCCAGCGGAAAATGCATGTCAAAGTTAGTATTATTGGTGGTTAATTGAAAGTTCGTATTATTCTTGGGAAATCAATGAAATGTCGTATTATTCAGGGTAATTTTTCCTATTATTAAATAATTGTCAATTGGTGGTGTTGGATGTTGTGTTGTGGAAATTGTCTTTGAAAAAGAGCATGTTAAACTAAGTTGTTGAAGGATGTGTAAAATAATCATAATAATCAAAAAAATAATAATAATAATGATGATAATAAAATATATGTTTAAAGTAGAATTTTTAAGGAGAAGTTTTATTGAAATATAAGAGGATGTCTTGGTATGACATGACATCTTAAAGTGGATGAATGATTTGTTTAAGAATTTATTAATTGTGGATTTTGAAAATGATTTTTTATGTGAGCATGAATTTAGGATTTGTATGATATAGATATAATAGGAAATGTGGAAATTGGAATTTATATGAATTTTGAACAAGAAGTGACAAAATCCCGTAGGATTGGAAAATCATGAAAAAATGGTGTTTTTGGAGCATTTTGGCTTCGAAATTAGGTTAAAAATATCTATACTATGTTATAAATCATGAAAATTGGTACCCGGGGATTTTGATGCCTTCCGGAACCAACGGTGAAGTCGGTTTTCGTTTTGACAGTGTTATGACAGGTTTCTGGACAGTTTCATATGCTGGTTTTTTTAAGTGTTTAATGTGTCTTAGGGTTGTGGTATATGTCTCATGATATGTATATGTGTTCTATGTGTGATGGTAGTTGTTTGTATGTGATGTGGTTTGCCTTGAGGATGATGTGAATGTGTTCTTATTTCCGAATACGGTTAAACCTTGTAGGAAGCCGATTCGTGACCGGAAATTGATTAGAACCTTGTGCTTTGTTTGCTTGATCAAGGTACGTACACGCAGCATAGAATTATAGTAAATGTTACGTACCATATGATAATGGTAACAAAGGTAAAGTATGGGCATGTAGTATGAATATTGATACGCTTCCGAATAATTTATTCTATTATAACATTTTAATAAGTAGAGGTAGTATGACCTCACTAACTTGAAAGTGGACGTAGTATGACGTCAATTGGTGGAATGAATTACTCGCGGCCTTTGGAACCTAAGAGCCACCGCGGGGGTATGCATACTTAACCATAGGCACCAAAGTAGGACGTGTGTCTATGGTAGAGACTTGCTTAGGGGTTAGTTCCCCCTAATGTATTGTCTCGCCTATGGAGTTTGAAGTGGTACCGGCAGTATGGCTGGAATAGATACAGCAGTATGGCTGAAAAAGATACAGCAGTATGGCTGACTAACTGAAACAAGAAATTATTAAAGTTAATATCTTTAAATTTATCGTACTCGAATTAATTGAATTACGACTTCTTGCTGACGTGTACTTTTTGGTCTTAACGGTCCTGCGATGATGTTGTTAAATTCAGTAGTTTGTTATGAACTTAAATTTCATATTTTCAAATATTTGGTTTTATGAGGCGATGACGCTCTCAAGTTGTAATAAGTAGAACTACTTTTACAAACTTATCCGCTGCTTAGTCTTTCTTTATGTCCGGTAGATTATAATAGCACTATTAGAACTCGGTCCGCAAGTTTTGTTTCGTTATGAATCCGTTTTAACTACCCGTCTAATGCCCTGGTTTGACTCGAACTGTATTTGGTTCTTCAAAAAGTCTTTTTCTCTTTTAAAACGATCCGAGTTAAACTACGGGATGTTACAATTTACATGCACAAACATCGAAATCCAAATACTCGAAAATACGAAATATTAGGTTTAATTCCTTTAAACATTGATAGAGGTTGGAACCCAGCCATCCTTGGGTTCCATGTCGATTATATATGAGTCATATTTTTTAATCCAAACTCTATCAACATATATTTGGTTCGTTTTGTTATGCTATTCCCTTTTTAAACATTGATGTTTCAGGTGCCCCGTTTTGCCACAAAAGGAACAGATCTTACTACTTGGGAGATCAACATAGACCTTCTTCTTTTTATTATGCTTATTATATCCTAAACCTTCAGTTCCTTTGGTTTTAGCGTCAAGAATCCATTTGGGAACCTCTTTGATTTTCCCTTTTCCTCTTGAATTTAATTCAAGCTTAAGTTTTTCATTTTCATTTTTGGTGGATTCTAGGTCTAACTTCATCTTGTTAAAATCATCTTTAATCTCTTGAATGGACTCGGTCTTTAATTCTAATCCTAACAGTTTATATTGATTTAGTTCAATACTGAACATGATGTTTTCTTGTTTCACCTTTTCTATAGATTCCTTTAACATCACATTTTGATCGAGTAAATCAAAAAATCGAGTTTGCACATCGGACCTAAAAGAATTTAGGTAGGATACTTGGTCTTTACTAGCCTTGAGGTCTTTTTCTATTTGGAGACAGGTGGCAGTTAGCTTTTCCAGATTATTTTGTGTCTCCAAAAACATTTTAATCAATTCATGTTTATCCAATTTAAATAGGTAATTAGGTAATGAATTAGAAGACAATACCTCTTTTCCTTTGGACTTCTCTTCATGTATTGCCATGAGACAGAGATTGGCTATTTCTTCTTCAACTGGAGCTTCGGTTTCAGCTTCGCTTTCAGATTCTCCCCATGCAGCTATCATGGCTTTGCAAAAATCAGTTTTGTTGAAGTTCCTTTTCATTGGTTGTCTTTATGTTTCCCTTGCTTTCCCTTTACCCTTCTCGTTCTTCCATTGAGGGCATTCTTTGATGAAATGATCAGTACTTCCACACTTGTGACATTCGAAGTTGGTTTTGGAATTAGTAGTTCCTCTTTCTTTGTTGTTCCTTTGATTATTATATCTGTTGTTCCTGAAGAACTTCTTGAATTTTCGTACCAACATTGTTGTTTCTTTCTCATCACATTCTGACTCTTCTTGTTCATTCGCTGCTAGAGCCAAGCCTTTGTTTCTGGAACTGTCAGCTGTTCCCAGATGTAATTCATGAGTCATAAGGGAACCAGCCAACTCTTCCAGATTGAACTTTGTGAAATCTTTGGATTCTTGTATGGCTGTGACCTTGGCTCTCCAGCGATCATCTTGAGCAAGACTTCTTAGGATTTTCCTGACCTGCTCATCTGAGGGAATGATCCTTCCAAGAGAGACAAGTTCGTTAGTTATGTTAGTAAACCTAGTGAACATTTCTTGAATACTTTCTCTAGATTCCATAACGAATCTTTCATATTTTGACATTAGCAAGTCAATCTTGGAACGTTTCACTTCACTAGTTCCTTCGTGGGTAACTTCTAGCAGATCCCAATTTTTCTTTGTTGTTTTGCAACTTATAATACGATTGTGTTCATTTGGTCCAAGCCCACAGTGAAGTAATTTGATGGCAAAAGAATTCATCTCCATTTTCTGAAAATCTTCCTTCTCATATTTTGTTATCGGTTTGGGAACAGTCTCGTTATTAGAGTTGATAGTTGTTACCTCGAAATCTCCAATTTCAATGACTCTCCAAACTTGATAATTTTCGGTCTTTATGAAGATTTCCATCCTATTCTTCCAATATGTGTAGAATTTTCCATCGAACATGGGCGGTCTTTGAGTGGAGTAACCATCTTTCATACGTTCATTCATTTCCAACATCTCTAAAATACCAAGATACAGCTCTCAGGGTTTCCTGATCAAATGAGGAACAGGGCTCTGATACCAATTGTGTTGAAATACGCAAAAAAGAAAATTGGACAAACAAAAAGGAATAGAGGCAATCATACTATTATATAATTTTGGTGCAATAATACCAGGTGACAGTCTCACAGCAACTTTCAAAAACATGCCTTATTCCAAAAACATGCCTTATTCAAGAATTTATTTTGCATTAATGCTGAATAAAATATGGAAGATTTTTATTCCAGAAATAATTTTGCATAAATGCTGTCATGGAATAATGTTGGGCTAAAATTACTAATTGTAGAAACACTTAGAGAATATAAATGCAAAAAGAGGGGGGTGAATTGTTGTATTGCTTTAATGAGTATTTATGCCCTGTTTTTGCGAAATTTTAATCTAACAAAATACTTAAAGCAAATTCAAGAAATATAAAAAGAACACAAGATTTTAACGTGGAAACTTTCTAGGCGTAATAGAAAGAAAGCCACGACCACTCCAGATTTTAACTTCTCTTATTAAGTTTTAAGTAATTACAACTCAATTACATAAAACTATTTCTTCTCTTCTCTTCTAGGCCTAATTCTCCTCTTCTCTTTCTCGTTTCTTTTTCTCTCTTACAAAATCTTGCTCACTGTTTCCTTTAGACTTCCCTAAGTCTAATTTACACACTCAAAAACCCTTACAAAAATAATTCTCTAAATTGGATGAAAACTAAAGAATGCACAAGGAAAATTAATTTGAATTTAATTGGCGATCAAGAACAAATTTATCTTTTCCTTTTCTTGAATTGATCTCTCTTGAATTCTTGGATGGGGCACTCGACAATTCACTTGTGTCGGTCACAAAAATGCTTTTATATATTATTAAGACATAAAATCTTACCTTAATCCCATGATCTAAAGATGTGGGATAGTGGGCAAACATATTGGAAGTTATTCCAATACCCACGGCTATCTTTAGAAAATATTAAAGCTATTTTTAGTAAATCTTATTTTAGTGGAGATCAAATAAGATATATAATATTTAACTCTTTAAATTAGTTAGTTATTTTTGGCCAATTAAAAACCTTGTGCAAGCCTTAATTTCAACCGTACAAACCAACTAAAATAAAAGAAAACTTATTTTCCTACTTTTAGTTAACTCAATTCACTGACTCGCTGCGTTAGGAATACTACACTGTCTCCATCTGATCTAACTTCAGTTTCATCAATCTTGGAACTGGAATAGTTAATTCGACTGTTTGACCTTCAAGATTGACTCTTTATGTTGACTTTGACTTTGACATGTAACGTTCTTTCAACAAGCCTTCTTAGGTACCATTTACGATTATGACAATCGGATATACGACCTACAATACAATCTCTAAAGCTTTCGTTTGTTTATAATTGTTAAGTCATCATCAAAACTCAAATGGGCCAACACTGATGATGAATTAATTCAGTACAATTACATTCCGAAAATAAATTAAGAAGCTGCTATTCTGAAAAATATGTTGTTCTGAAAAATTACTGAATAAAATATGGAAGATTTTTATTCCAGAAATAATTTTGCATAAATACTGTCATGGGATAATGTTGGGCTAAAATTACTGATGATGAATTAATTCAGTACAATTACATTCCGAAAATAAATTAAGCTACTATTCTGAAAAATATGCTATTCTGAAAAATTACTGAATAGAATGTGAAAGATATTTATTCCATAAATAATTTTGCATAAATTTTGCAATGGAATAACTTTGGGCTAAAATTACTGATTTAAAATTCATTCAGTAAAAACTACCTTCCAAAACTATCCTCTATCCTTCCTCTAATCCTCTATCCTCTAAATATAAAATATGGGCAACTCAAATGCTATTCATCCTTTCATCCATGAACAATAGTTTTGCCATGTGTTCGTCCTTCCCAGCCACGTCAGCAACTTTGCCTTGTGTCTGTCCACCTTCCCAGCCTCGTCAGTAACTTTGCCATGTTTCTGTCCACCTCATGCTACATCTAAACCCTTCAGCTTCCTTGATTCATCTGAACTTTTCAATTCTCGCAAACATACAATTCACCTTTCCCATAGCAAACATCAATGCTACCTTCAAATGGCAAACACCTGAACCATTCAAATCCACCTTCCCACGCCAATTGACCAAACATCAAAGCTACCTTTCCTTCCCACGCCAAGTCGTAATCCCATGGCAAACTCGCTGGATAATACAAAGATTTGAAAGCTTCATCCGTGAACTCTCTGGGCAATACGTATCCAGCATAATCCACATGAAGATCCTCATTTATTGTTTCTACAGTTCATCATCTTTATTGACGTCCTTACTGCTAAATGTGTTGTTCTCTGATTTTTGGGGCGCCTCCTTGCTTCTCAACTACAGGTCAAA
The DNA here is from genome assembly GCA_019425755.1 of Amaranthus cruentus. NCBI lineage: Eukaryota > Viridiplantae > Streptophyta > Magnoliopsida > Caryophyllales > Amaranthaceae > Amaranthus > Amaranthus cruentus. Next base: position 3,333,781 of record CM033463.1, read on the forward strand.
GGTATGTTTTCCATCTTGGATTTTCATTAATTGTCTGCTTCTTTCATTATTGATGTTCATTAATTGCTTGCTTCCTTCATTGTTGCTGTGTCTTGCTTTCGTACTTTCTGCCTTTCTTTTTCTCATTCCATTTTTCAATCTGTTTAATTTTATTAATTTTAAAATTTTCAGATGTTGGCGAATGTTGTGAACTTTGTGATCCTGGTATGCTAATTTTTTCTCCTCATTTCTATGTGTTTGTTGGGTAATTTAATTACTTAATTTGCGAATAGGGGTTTCATCAATCACTGGTTTTCCTGCTTTTGTTATTGTTTTGCTGTTGGGTATTAGTTTGGGCTTGTTAAAAATAGACCTCATAAAGATTTGAGCTTAAATGGGAGTAAGAAAAGGGTAAAAGAAATTACTGGAAATTTTTGATGGGTTTGATGTTAAAATTGATGATTTGAAGAATGATATTAAGAATTCCATTGAATATGAGAGGATTGATTTGGGTGATTTTGGAGAGTTATGTGAATGATGTTGAGACACTTGGTGGGTTGATCTTTGAAAACATAAAACAATCATTACAATTCAATCATTACACTAATTACACTAATTACAGTTGTTGACGAAGAAGAGAAGGATCAACTGCTGAACCCAATTAAGAATTTTGTTAAATTAAACAACTGAAAAGAAATACCCAGAAACTGCAACAGAAAACTGCAAGAAAAGAGAAAGATCTATCTTTAAGATCTGCAACGGAGGTGTAATGACAAGGATGTAATCGCGATAACATACTAACATAGGTATTTTTGTCATGAATTAACCAGCATATCATCAACCAAATTTAATTTATGACTTTGTATGATTGAATTGAGAATTTGTTGTGTATTTAAAGGATGAAACTGACACCAATTTTCAAATTCAACTAAGGATCGTGTAAGTTAAATTTTCAAACAACATAATATAATAATAAACAACATAACATCAAACAAAAGAAATTATCCAACCCTAAGATTTCAATCAAACGGTACTCAAAATGAGAATTTACCAGTGATTCAAGTTTCATATCTTTAGCTAATGATAGCAGCAAGTGGAAGCAATTTGTATTTAATTGGCATATAAAACGAAGAAGTCATCCTTCTACTTTCAGTAAAAAGAATAAAAGAATTGTTAAACGTAAATGTGCTCCAGATTCTAGAACACACAAGCCTCCCAACTAAATTTGTAACTAGTCTCAGCAATGCATGATTAGTGATGATGTGGGCATACCAGAGGCATATCAAATTCATGGAAATTCCCTGCAGGTTTGCTAGCAACAGAATCCATGCATACATTAGACAAGTATTACATGGAGCTTTCCACATAACCAACAAGCAGTTGAATGCTAGGAATCTGGTTGAAGATTGTGTTCATTGTACATTTGTTGAGGTACAGGAAATGAGAAAGAAGCCAAATCAGAACAGTAAGAAAAAGAAAGAAAATGGTGATAAAGGGTTTGACTTGTTCGGATTTATGGGGCAATCTGTCGAGGATAGTCGAGTTGACTCTAAGATAAGTAATACAAACTTTACTAGGAAGAATGTTTTACCTAAGGATGGTGTTGATCGAGACCGAGCTGCAGAGGCAGCATTGGTACCGGTAGTGGCTGAGGATGCCGGGATTCCATGTAGGGAAACGTTGAGTGATAGTAGTAGATGCATAATTATGGACTTTATATCTTTGATTTGCGTTGAGGGTTTGTTGTTTATCATTTGTACCTTTGGTATTACATTATTATTAGTTATGTGTTACCATGACTTTTTATTTCTGAATATTGTCATCATTCTCTTGGTAACCTTAGACTTTGTCTAGCTATTGTTGGAGATATAACACCGTCTGATGGCATACCAAAAGCAGTAAAGAGCAGAAGCGAGCAGGCAGCATTGAATGAAATGTGTGATATCCTCGGTGATGGAATGAGAGGTTGGTATTAGGCTATTAGCTTCCTCTTCTCGAATATTTAGGATTTTCAATTTTAAATCAGTGCTTCAAATTGATTGTTTTTGTGCTGACAGCTGATGAGATTAAAGACTGTGGTTTGAATATGAAAACAACTCTTCTTTGGAATCTAATCTGGTGAAGGATTTTTATAAAGAATGTTAATTCTAATAATTTCAGCTATTTTCTTTCTGTTACTTGAAAGCAATATCATTCTATTCTCATAACTTAAAAGAAAAATAGAGTAATAATTAGTTATAATGTAATTAATAGTTATAATGTTTTTCTATGCGCATGTGTCCCTTTGTTTCAACTTTCAACTTATTGGTCCACCATCTTTCTAATCTGTTTTCACATTTATCCAGGTGGAAATGATTCGTCAAGCATTAGAGTACGAAACCAGTAAATGGTAAGGCTTGTTTTCCATATGAATATTGAGAAATTAATGTTTTGATTATGGATAAAAAGTAACATGTATCATTTATTACCGCTTAATAGTTAGAAATCTGTTTTCGCTAATCGCTACTACTTAAGGTTGAACTTTTTATTATGGTTGTGATCGATGTCTGTCGTCTGGTGCTTTTAAGTGCTGAAACAGTGTTACTGCATCTCGGTATCTATTTTTTCCTTCTAATCTTTTTTTCTACACACGCTTTCATCCATTGTTACTCGAAGAAGTGGTGTTGGGATGGTAAGGAAAAATTATGAATAAAAATGTGTTTTAATTTTGTTTCTTAACTTGGATGGGAATTTATTATTTGTTAATTTGTATTGATTTTTTTCTTTGACTTTTTGGATGGGAATTGTTTTTTATGGCTTAGTGTATGGTGGAAATGTACTAAAGATGGGGTAATTGAAAAAAGATGGGTCATTTGATTCTTTCAATTGAATATATTAATTTGGTACTTTCTTGAATTTATTGTCAATTTGTTGCAAAAATCGGGAATCTCGTCCACAATCTTTCATTCTTCTTTAACTATGTCAGACTTGGCGTTTCTGTAAACGACCTTATTTCATTGCGTAGTGTTTTTATGGGTTAACTTTTTTGTTTTTGAACTGGATTTCTTGCTTTGTTCTCTCTATATTTTAGGGATATGGAGTTGAAAATTTCAGATGTCATTTGTGTAGTATTGGTTGCAAATCAAATTTAAGAAGGTTTATTGTTTTCGTCTTTCGATCTCTATATCAATTTTGAAATGTTCAATTGCAGGGGCGGGCCTGAATGTGTGTTTGTGCATCGGGGGAACGCGAGTCAGAGTAATTGGTTGGCATTTGCTAGGTGCATCAAGGGCCTTTTACTTAGTTCCATGTGGTTCATGAAAAAGTGCAAGATTGGGGGTACACTAAAAAACAAGTGTGCTAAATGTTGTTGACTGCTTCACTTTTGCAGAGCGAGCAGTGTTCTCTCCTTGTGTTTTTGAATCGTTTTAAAATTTTTTGCAATATCATTCCGCCATTAGCATATACCGAAACTAGATATATTGCCAAGCATTGTCTTGTTGAATTTCTGGCCACCATTTTTGTTCTTGAAATTGATAAGTAGAAAATTCTTCTTTTTGAAACTGTCTGTTTGCTTACCTCATTTCTCTTATATCTGATGTTTCCATTGTCATCCTTTTTGGATGTAGCTGTTTAGGTAGTGAAAGACGCTGGTTTTGACTTTTCATGAGTTGCATATGGGCTACTAATCTACAGTTGGTTGCTGCTCATGAATATAAATTGTTGTTTGTCATTCTCTAACAAGGTTAGTTGACATAGTATTAGAACTTCTGATAGCAATCAACCACACACATCTGAAATGACTTGTAATTTTTGTAGCTGATATTTTGGTTTATGCATGTATGCTACTTCCTGAATGTGTGTTTATTCATGACTGTTTAACCTCTTCTTTCCCTTCAGGAAAGATCATATTAGGAGCTCATTGTATCCATGACCCTGAATTTTTTATAAAGCGTGCCGAATCATGTGGTATTGAAATCAAGACAGTATATCTTGATTCCTTCAAGTCAATAAATGTTGGCTTGTGTAAGTTTTTTTTTATCATTTCTCATTCCGACAATCTAATAACATGCATATTAATACTATCTTTATTATATTCAATATGAAGATTGAATAATGAAGTATTGACTAATTAATTACCTATTCTAAGGAGTTTTGAGTTCTGTTTTGAGGTCTAATTTTTGGAGTGATTGATTTTTGTTGAATCTTGATGGAAATGCTTGATAGCTATAGGAATTAGATTAGTATGTAGAATATAGTTGACAAGAATGTTGAGCTGAAGAAATGAATGAAATTTAATTCTTTGATGACTCTTTTAAGAGTCATGAGAAGTGAAATTTGATTTTAAAAAATAGGTTAATTGTTCTGGTATTTAGTCTGTTTATTGATGAACTTCGTTCATTGAGCTTTAAAAAAATTTCCCTGTTTGTTTTGGAATTTGGTGTGCAAGTTTACATTGAACAACAAATTTTAGTTTACAAGTAAGACCTGAACAATTGTCAAAAATTTAATCAGCTTTGGAACTCTTTTTTTGAATGAAATTGATTGAAATGGTTGGTAAGTATAGAATTTTCAGATTGGTATGTTAAGGTATACTGCTTTTCTTGAGTTTTGATAGTGACTTGTCGTGTTCCCTTATGGAACAGTCAAAAGTTCCAGGAAGTTACTTGATGAAAATGTTGAGGTGTGAATTCTGGAGAAGTTGCTTGAAAAGGAGGGAATTTACAATGTGCTTACATTGCCAAATTTCCAGCTTTATACTATGTTTGGATAGCAAATTAGGAGAGAAAAGAAAGGAAGGGAAGGGGAAGGAAAGGCAAGGAAAGGAAAGGGAGGGATAAGGAGGAAAAGTGTATATTGTTTGTTTAGAAGGGAAGGGAAGGGAAGGGAAAAGGAAGGAAAGTGTTTTCCTTCCAAATCTTTCCTCTTTAGGAGAGATTATTTTCTTAACAAAATTTATTCAAATTTTCCTTCCAAATCCCTCCCCTTCAAATCCCTTCCCTCCAAATTTGTTATCCAAACAAGGAATACCTCCTCCCTCCAAATCCCTCCCCTTCCTTTCCTTCATTTCCTTCAATCCAAACATACCCTTAGGGAATTTTACGTGTAACTTGTAGCTTGAAGTATGATGTATTCTGTAATGATATTTTTAATTGCATAAAAAAAGCTCCATTGATTGCTTATTTGGGTGTTTTTTGTTTCTGTTCATGATGTTCTATATTTGGAGGGAAACAATGGCAATATGATTGGTTTTGGGGCTCTATTGTGAACCAGATCAAAAACCTGCAGACAGTGCAGGAGTTTCTGGAGTGCTACTGGCATCTGATATTCTGATGCAGCGTAAGTTGTCTACGTTTTTACAAACGGTTGCAAAAGACATTTCATTTTTTTCTACTTTCTACACAACTCCCTTTATTAGAATGGCCTTCCTTTATCCTTCGCATTCTGCTCTTGCCATGAGAATGTATTGCACTTTGTCAAGAAGCATTATAATCAATTACCTTCCTTTTAGTGGATAGAAAAGTAAAAAAAAAACAACATTTTATCCTTAGATGAAAGAGTACTTCCATCTATTTGTACATATGTTGCTTCGTTGTTCCGACATATTCTGAATCCCGACGTGTTTTTTGTACTCATGCAGTAAGATATAACTCAGCAATTCAAACCGACTTTATGGCTTGACAGAAGAAGAATGAGAAGACTTTGCCCAGAATGTGGACTCAGACGCTAACACAAATGGTGCTGCCCAAGATGACAGCATGTCTAATGGTTCCTCTGACTTCAATTGGCTATCTCAAGAGGATTGCAATGAAGAAGATATTAAAAATCATGGCTTATTGGGTGCTTTTCATTGACGGCTTATTTGGGTGCTTTTCATTTTAGTTTTCATTTTTCATTTGATTTCCAGTTTTGTTTTACATTTGATTTTTATTTTATTTACATCTAGATTTTCATTAATTTACTTATTAATTTAGTTATGTCTCCGCTTTTCATCTGATTTTCGTTCGGTTTTGAATTTGAGGGTTTTGGTGGATTTGTTGTGCTTTAGATTAAGGTTTAAATATTAGGGAAAATTACTTTTAAAACTCCTAACTATTCGTGGTTTAAATATAAAACTCTCAACTATTGATTATTATTCAAAACTCCCAACTTGCCTATTTTAAATTTAAAGCACCGATGTAATTTTATAACCTATTTAACCGGTTATCATTTTGTTAAAATGGGAGGGTACGTGAAGGGTCGTGTAAGGTCAAAGGGGTGAGGTGATTGATAAATACAATTGAGTCACCCTACATCTCAACTAAAACCAATTTATCCGGTTATAAGTCATTTTGGACTTCAAATATAAAATGGGTCTAAAGTTGGGAGTTTTAAATATTAATCAATTGTTGGGAGTTTTATTTTTAAACCGCGAATAGTTGAGAGTTTTTAATGTAATTTTCCCTAAATATTAATAACTCATTAAACAATAAACAAAGTAAATTCCTTTTACATAACAATGCTCCCTTTACAACACTACAAATCTACGAATTTTTGAAATAGATAAGATTATAAAACAAAAAAAATAAAGAAATAAGTTTGGAATCAAACTATATCCAAAAATAAGCGTGAAACTCCCAAACCTGAGCCTTGGGGCTGTTCGCAATTAATAAGTGCGAACAGCCAGGTTTGTACGTTTTGAGCTGTTCGCACTTAGTAACTGCGAACAGCCCCACGGCACTGTTTGAGCTGTTCGCAGTTACTAAGTGCGAACAGCTAACCTTCATTTTTTTTTTGAACATTTAAGCTTAGACTTTGATACAACTAAATATACTAAATATACTAAATAAACATATATATATATAACTTGCACACTTATATCACAATTATATCACACTAAATATACTAAATAAACATATATATATATACAAATGTATGATGATACAACTAAATAAAACGTATACATACATAGTCAATTACCCTCATCTACTGTATCTAACTGAGTTGGTCTCCTACGTCTCCTACGGTAGGCGCGTAGCTCCGATATGGGAGGGGACTGATACTGGGAAGCCTGGGAAGGCCCCGCAACATCAACTGGATACGTCAAATCCATCTCCTCCAGATGAACGTCATGGGAAGGAGATGCGTTGTGCACATCGACATTAGGCGTAGATGACTCTGAAGGTACTTCCGGTATGAAGTGTTGGAATTGCGTCCCAAGGAGCACGCCTTGTGCAATCTCCCTCACCGGCTCCTCGTGTGTAGTACGGATCACGGCCGCCACACCTTGTGCCTGCAATTAATAGTAGTTAATGTAATATTGTAATATGTAATCGGCAACATAATCAGTTAAATGCAAAAGAATACTTACAAAGTGAGTCATCACAAGCGCAGCTGGAGTGTACTGTGCCGCTTTTGTGACACCACGTGGTGTCATCCATCGGCGAGTGATGGAGAGGAACCACGGTATGTAGTCGGGTGTAGTAGGTGCGCCCACAGAATCGATTGGCGCACCTTGGGCTAGTAACTCCAGTCTCCGATCCCAACGAGCGATGTGGCGCGCGTTGATCTCCGTCCAATTCGCCGTACCCTGATTCTTGCGTGATATAAGGTGCAGCTCGCGCTCGGTGTCGCAAGGGGGTGGAATGTTCTGTACCAACCCATATTGGCACAGAACGCGCTCCGGTAGATGTACTTCGACAATGTCGAAGCATATGAGTGGCACAGAAGCCCTCCACGCACCTGACTGAATCCCCGAGTGATCGGGGACAGCTGCGTAGGCTTCGGCAGGGTACGGGTCCCATAAAAACTACAATATATGTTATTAAAATGTAAATAAACATTATAGCATTGTAGTAACCTTAATGATTAGTGGAATCATTACCTGGTTCGGTCGCAGCAAGTCTAACTGATCCCGGTAGAATCCTATACCGGTACCCGTATGTTTGCGCGTTCGGCGCGCAAAATTTAAACTTTTATTCATTACATAGCATATCTTATATTGAAATATTTTGTTATCATTAGACTACTCTTCAACTTCAAATCGATTACTTGAATTGTTAATTAAGATGAATTATTTTATTTGAATTTAAATTAAAATTTAAATTGTTAATCAGAGATGAATTATCCAAACTGATTACTTGAATTGTTAATTAATCAAAGTCAAACATGGATGTCTAACAAATTGTCGTAAGTTGTTTAGAAGAGCCATCAACTTTCGCTTCAAAAAATGACCACGTCTATAATACTTTTTCATTGATTTACAATAGTATTAAGCATTTAGATTTACATTCGAATTGTTTGCATTCTCGAACAACCTAAATATGCGTTATAGATGAACATATAAAGCCTTCAATACATTTCCATGTCTTATACTTCAACCATTGCATCTTTCACACCTTTGCAACACATTAACATTCTAATATTTTCATTTGTATTTTTGTTAATAGAAGTATATGAAAATAAAATTATAAAAATTAATAGTGTAACTTGAGGGACCGCGTGCGTAGCACGCGGCCCCACAACTAGTAATATATAAATATTACAAATAAAAATTATGCAGCTAACCTAATTTACACTATATATAGAAGTACATTCTTCTTTTATAGCACATACATTTCTTTATATCTTATTAATGTTCTAAGCCAAGTCAATATGACTATTCATTATCTAAACGAAATTAAGGGTGATAGAGGGACTTGGCGAATTAAAGGTAAAATAACACACATGTGGGAATTTTTAGAACAAAGTGTTGTAAGTTCGATCCACATGATTTTAACAGATGAAAAGGTTTGAATTTTTTTTCATTTAATCTACAATCATTTTTGCAAAACTATAATTAATCCAAGGTATGCATCAAAATTATGTTTAAAGTAATTTTTTTATTTTTTTACAGGGAAATAAAATTATGGCATCTATTGGTAAGACTGCTTTTCCAAAATATTCAAAATTATGCAAATTAGGAGAGTCTTATTTTATTACAATGTTTGGAGTGGGTTTACTCGGTAGTGATTATAGGCCAACAACGCATGAGTGGAAGATATTTTTTTACAAAACAACAATAATACAAAATTTCAGATATTACAATAACCGGTTCTGATTTTACCTTTGTATCATTTGAAGACATACTTCTAGCAAAACATGACGCAAGGTTCCTTTTAGGTAATTTTACATTTAAAGATTTGTGAACAAATGCCTAATACAACAGTTAATGTCTTATTTAAGTTTTTTTTTCTAATGAACTAAATCAGATGTCATTGGAGAAGTAATCGCATACCGAGATTATGACGAGGTGAAAAAAACAATCAATCTGGACTTAATGGATGCAAAGTAAGTTTAAAAGTTATAAATTACTTATGTAAATGCTTTCTAGCTAGAGGATATATATATAAAAAAGATACTAATATATTTTCTATAACTTTTAGTGGTTTTACTTTGGGAGTTAGATTATGGGACAACTATGCAGAAAGTGTTTACAGACATATCAAGAGCACAGAAAATGATGAGAAGACAAAATTCACATTGGTCATTCAATATGCAAAAATGAAGTCATGGGGAGGTACTGTTTGACATTTTAATATACATTTGCTTATTTACATGCCTTATTGCACGGATAAATTATATGTTAATACTACAATATGCAGGAGTTAGCTATGTGCAGAATTGTTTAGGCACAACCAGCAAGATTTATATTAATCCGGATATTCCAGAGGCAATATTATTTCTTGAACGGTATGAAATAAACATTAACAATAATTTCTTATCTATATATCAATTCAAAAAAATTAAAGTGCATGTAAAAATTATACGTGCAGCATAAGAACAAATGAAGCAAGACCAACGGAATTGACTGAAGTATCGAACAACTCATCCTTAACAAACGAATCAAAATTCCTTGAGTGCAAGAAAATAAGATTTTGCAGCCTAAACAAAATTAAACAAGGAGAATATGGAACAGTTGGAACCATATACGCATTAGACGTACAAAATGATTGGTTTTATCGTTCATGCTCAAAATGTTGTACTCAAGTTTCACTAAACAATGATATTTTAAAATGTCCTAATTGTGAGGAGGATGTAAAAGTCGCAATTCCAAGGTAAACTTAATTTCTAATGTTTTTGAGCTTTTTATAATGATCATTTAACAATTTAATTAGTATTACCTGATAAATCTAAAAAAAATAACATTTCCTAAGGTACAAAACTCACATAAAGGTTAGAGATGATTTTGGAGATGAAACTGTGCTGATTGTATGGGATCCACAAGCAAAAAGAGAGCTTGGAATATCCGCAAAGGATGTAAGGGAAAATCAACTCAAGGTAGTATTTACTGTTTTTTTTTCTATGTATGATGTACGTATTCCTATAATGACATATATTTCTAAAATGCAGTCGGAATACCCAACATGTTTTCCATCGGAGCTTGATCAGTTACTAGACAAACGTTATTTATTTCTGTATAAAGTGTCTGAACACTTCAACATCAAAAGGGGAAATCGAAGCTATTCCATTAAGAGACTTACAAATGATATGGACATTATTGATAAATTTGTTGAGAAGGATGAGATATTAAAGCTACTTATAGAATTAAATATATCCAAATAAAAAAAATTGGTATATAATTATAACTAATATATTCATTGTAGACACTACCGGATGGCGAGCAATTACAGAGTCCTGATAGTAAAATGAAGGTAAATATTTTGTTTTGTGGTAATTAACAATATTGATTTATTTTTAGTCTATAAACTTTACCTATTATAACTATTGTCTAAAATGAATAGAAGCCGACATTATTTATTCAAGATGACAACACCACAATCACTCCAATGAAAAGGAAAACTGATGATGCTGAATCAAGTGATGCAGATTTGTCTTCAACAAAAATCAAGAAATTTTCAAAGTGATATTACAATAAGTTTTAATTCTAAACATGAGGAATAAATTAGTATCCAGTAGTAGTTTTATGTAATCCATTAATTCGTATGGCATAAATAGTATTTTAGTATGGTATTTAAAACTTTCTCCAATTGAAATCAATTTAATGTCTGAATTTTAAGTTTTATGGAATTATGGGTAATATGTTGAGATGAACAAGTTTCCAATTATGATGTTTGCACTAAGTTTTTCTCTCTTCTGATTTTATCTCTCTCATTATCCATACATATTTATACTTTTACACCTAAATAAAACCATAGTTTAGATCTAACGTTAATATCAATTAAAAGGTGAAAGGATACTATCCATAAATTCTTATGTATTCTATTAACAATGCACAAATAATATTAATATTTATATTATTATTTATTCTATTAACAATGCATGAATAATATTAATATTAATTAGATAAAAAGGTGAAAAGATACTATCCATATAAAACTGAAATTAATTAGATGAAAAAACTACAAACCATACATTTATATATATTATATATATATACTATATACTATTACATAAGAGATTTATAAATTTTAAATCATAAGCTATCCATATATTTTCAAATATTATCATAAATCTTATAATTAATAAATCAGAAATTATCCACATATTTTGAAATAAGCAATCTTTAAATATTATATATCTTATTATACAATATATTATAAACCATGATTATTTCAAAATTGCATATATTTTAGTACTATTAGTATCCATAGAATTATAAATATCGTATATAATATTATCATAAGTCTTATAATTATTAAATCAGTAATGTAGTACTTCCTCCGTTCCAAAATACTTGCAACACTTACCTTATTTGGCTGTTTCACAATACTTGCACCATTACTATATTTGGCAAAAAATAATCTTATTTTATTATCACTTTATTCCTACCCCACATATCACCATCAATCATATATCATCTCATTAATCATTTAATATACCCAGAACCAATATCTATCTTCCATTAATTAATTTTTTATTTCAATTATTTTATTATCACTTTATTCTTACCCCACATATCACCATCAATCATATATCATCAGACCTGATGTGACAACCCTTAATTCATGTGCCAAGAGGGTGTGGTGCAACTAAAACGGAACGGAGGAAGTATTATACTATGTAATATCCTTCCTATTCTTCACAAGTGTCTTATTTGCTTTTTGGGCACTGTTCATCTCTTACTCTTAATTTGTATTTTATTATTACTCTATAAGTTAAAATATAGTCAAGTGAGATCTTATTTGATTCGTCTTAATGCAAGGATTATTTATATCAACTTTTTATAATTTTTAATTATGCACAATTAGAGTTATGAATGATTGAATAAGTGCATTGGATAGAGTGCGTAAAGCAAATGGGACGCTTGTGGTGAATAGGAGGGAGTATTATGCAATATTATTCTTCGTAAATTTCATATATTTTAATAGTAATACTAACCTTAATAATATATAATAAATACCATATATAATAAATTCCGTATAAGTATTACAAAAATAATATCACAATTTAATTGAAAAATTAAGAATTCATACATGTGTCCCAATGGCGTCGAAGTTGAAAACGACCATACCAACCCGATCAGCAAAAATAATATTACTTCTAATAACCTAATTCTATTAATATTACAGACCAATAATTAAAGCCTATCCTACAAATACAAATATGTGCTAATCTAAAATTAGCTCTAAAAAAACGCCAATGGTTTGATTATACTACTGAGCGATAGGTAAAGTTACAAATCAAGAGTGGGTTTCGTTCTAGAAAATTGATTTTTGTTTTTCCAGAAAAGTTTAACTCACAAAGTATCATAATGACTTGTGAAGTGAGAAAGTGCTATTTGCATTTTATAGACAAATCTCTCACTTGCATTTCATAAAAAAAAAAAATTAAACAAAATTATGTTGTTGGGAAGTGATATGTGCATTTGGGAAGTGGGAAAGAACTTGGGAAAAGGGGTAAAAAGATTTGGGTAGGAGAGAAAGGTGTTGGGGAAAAGAGAAGGAGGCTTGGGAAATGAGATTGGAAAAGTGACGGTTGATTAGTAGGACAAATAAAAGGTGGGTTAATATTGGTTTTAATTTAAATAAAAATAAAATATAAAAAAAAAGGTGGGTTAATATTGGTTTTAGTTTAAGTGTTTGGTAGTTGGAGTAATAATGTGACTACTTACTCAATTACACCATTTGCTAATTCGATCTGTCTATTTTAGTTTGAATTATTTTTATTTTAGACAATGTCTCATAATTTTCATTTAATTTTTGTCATATATTTTAACTTTCTTTTAATTTTATTTACACAATTTATTTAGTATCTTTAATTATAATCATTATCCTAAGTTATTAATTAGGAAGTTTTATATGTATTTACACCATTGGTGGTACAATAATGTACCATTGGAATATTTTAAAATAACCTACAAAATAAAAATAACAAGTACAAATGAAGGCAAATCAAATTAAGATAAACTATAGCATGTTGCTAGCTAATGTTTGTCTTATACTCCTGTTTCTGTTGGGCATCCTCTGGTTAGGAATCCACTAAATAGAATGAGCTCAACTGTGTGCAGTAAAATGATAGTGGGGTCATGGATGCCGACATTTGCTTTTTAATACTCCCTCCGAATCAGTTTACTTGTCCCATTTGACTTTTCACGGAATTTAAGGGTTGAGTGGGGTCCATTAAAAAGATGGTAGTTGGGTATTTTAATTGATTAAATTAATTGTAAAGGTGGTAGTTGGGTATTGGGAATTGGAAAAATGGGGGTATTTAGGTAAAAAAAAGATAGACAAAAAAGAAAATGGGACAATTGATATATAATTATGCCAAATAAGAAAATAGGACAAGTAAACTGATTCGGAGTGAGTAATTCTTTCTTAAAATATTTTCTTTGTTCTCTCCCAATCATGGACCGTAAAGTGGGCAAGTCAAATATTGCTAACACAACCTCTCCTATTTTGTATTCTTAATATCTTTAAATTATGTTTAATAAAAAATTATAAAAATTTAATATTAATAATATTTGAAATGAGACGAATCAAACAAGATATCACTCGCATCGATTGGTTAGTATTTGATATGCGCCTAATCAATTCATATAGTATCTACAAGAATTATATTAATTTTTTTATTTTGTTTATTATCAACATTTTAAACACGTTTATGTATATAATTTTTAGAAATATAGTTGATTGCAATCACACTCGAATGGAAGATTTGAATCCACCTAAACGTCGTAAAGGAAGACCTTGCAAACAGAAGAACCCAGAACAATTAACTCCAAGTACAAGTAATGGTGAGATTCAATTTTTCATATTGGGTTTATATGATTTAAGTTATATTTAAATATCTAATAATGCGTATTTCTTTGTTGTTTCCAATTAGACAATGCTATTATAAATATAGAGCACAACATGGAAAATGCAAAAGCATCAAGATTAATTAGAAAAGAGATTATACGAAACAAAAGATTGAAAACTTCAAATACATTCGCATCAATTGGTTAGTATTCGATCTAACCTTAAATTTAATTTGTTAGTGATTGTGATATACTTTAAGAATTATAAATGTGATATCATTTTAAATTATTTTTATAAAGTTGTACGTATATTGATTCTCCAGGTCAGTCGTCAACAAACAATAATGCGAGTACAAGTATGACACCACGGTCCACGGACACCATTTAGTGATGTAACAAATGGTTTGTATTTATATTTAAAATATTGTAATTGTTTATAATCATATAAGTTAGTTTTTATTAGTTATTATTTATGGCTATATAATACCATAAATATGTTATTTTAGTGGTATAGTGTCGAATGATCACTCCCGGAGGCCATTCTATTTTGGGGAGTCAATATCTTCAGAATTGTAGTACAATTGCACCGTCAAACTATATATCAGAAGCTTCCAATTTGGCTAGATCAAAAAAAGATGTAAGACAAAATCTAGCATGTCAATTCAAAGAAGTTACTGAAAATATACTTGATGGTGGTCTTCCAAATGATGCAACCGTCGACATAGGTATATTTATTAAATGATTTTTTTTGAAAATTAATATTAATTTTATATTTATTATGAACATATTCAAATTAATATTTTTGTAATAATTTACATTACAGATATGACCGAAATGCCTCATATTGAAGATATTATAGATGAAGACTTGACAGGTTAAAAAAACTATTATATTTAAAATGGTTGTTCATTGATGTTCTTGCATGCGATGACACAGAAGATTTGTCCAAATTTTTAAATCAGAACTTAACAATTAATAAAAACATTAAAATTAAGAAATTAATTGTTTTTTATTTTGATAGAAAAATTCAATTATTATATTTCTTCCGTTTATGTATTTATTATAGGGTATATGGATATTGGAGACCCAACATTTTTGTGTGGAGAGTATGACGCAAATAAGTGGAGCCTTGAAAGAGTAGATAGGAGAAGAACAAATAATGCACCCACCTTCTCATTATGTTGCAGAAAAGAAAAAATTACACTTCCAAAGCTACAAGAGCCACCTCTGTTAATTTCATCCCTTCTACATGGCAACGACCTACGAAGTAAGCACTTTGTGGAACGCGTTAGAGGGTATAACATGATGTTTGCATTTACTTCTATGGGTGGCCAAATTGACAAAACTATTAATATGGGTCGGGGCCCTTATGTATTTCGAGTTCGGGGGCAAACATGTCATAGAATTGGAAGTTTACTACCAAGTGATTCAAGTTCAGCGAAATTTCAACAATTATACATTTTGGACACTGAAAATGAGATATCAAACAGAAAAAATGTTGTTAGGTATATAATTTTTTCAGTTTATAGTTTTTACAATAATGACAAAAAATATTAAAAGAATATTAAATATTAACATGTTTAATGTGGCATATCAGCTCAGGCAATCAAGATGATTTTGATGATTCTATTGTGAAAGATTTGAAGGATCTAATAGATAGTACGAATCCGTACGTGCAAACATGGAGAATGGCTCGCGACAAGATACGTCATTCCGACAGTGTTGACGTACATCTAAAGCTTATTAATAGACGAAGTCATGATGGAAGAACTCATAATCTCCCATCTGCATCAAAAGTTGCTGCTCTGATTGTGGGGGACATAGGAAGTGTTGCCGAAGAACGTGACATAATCGTTGAAGGTCGGGATGGTAGATTACAGCGCATTAGTGAGCTTCATCCATGTTATCTTGCACTTCAATATCCGTTGTTGTTTCCCCGTGGAGAGGATGGGTATAGATTAGATATATCTCATAAGGGAGTTCAATTCGATGTGCCAAGTCTTACTGGTGAACTTATCCCGACAGCCGTAAAGAAACGTGTAAGGTTGACAATGAGAGAATGGTTTTCGTATCGCATAATGGATAGGGATGATGAAGCTGACACGATATTACGATCTGGGAAACTATTCCATCAGTTTTTGGTCGATGGATGGACAATGATAGAGTCTGAACGGCTTCTTTTTATTCGAAGGAACCAAAATGTACTTAGGGTTGATAAGTATGCGAACCTGCAAGGTGCTGTGTCAGTAACTGATGGTCCATCAAACGTAGCTGGTAGACGTATAATTTTACCATTGACATATCCGGGTAGCCCACGTTTTATGACAGACATATACCATGATGCTATGGGTATATGCAAGACGTTTGGATACCCAGACGTATTTATTACATTTACGTGTAATTCAAAGTGGCCAGAGATTACCCGTTTTGTTCAGTCCAGAGGATTGCGTCCAGAAGATCGGCCAGATATATTATCTAGAGTGTTTAGAATTAAACTAGACAATTTGGTTGCAGACTTGAAAAAGAAAAATATATTTAGGAGAGTGATTTCATGTTCGTAGTACTTTCTCTATATTCTAATGTTATATGAGTTAAATTTCATTATTTACTTAGTATTCATTGATTACTTACATTATTTTTTTCTATTGCAGTGGTATATAGTTTTGAATTCCAAAAGCGAGGTCTTCCACATGCACATATAGTATTGTTTCTCGATAGGGATGATAAGATTCAAAATCTTGTTGAAATAGAAAAATTCATATCTGCCGAGTTGCCTGATAAGGAAGAAAACCCTTCATTGTATGCTTTGGTATCAGACTTGATGATGCATGGACCGTGTGGTTCATTAAACCCAAAATCACCTTGCATGAGAGATAAACAATGCTCAAAATACTTTCCAAAGCGGTTCAATGATGAAACATTTGTTGATGGAGATGGTTACCCATGCTATAAAAGACGGGATAGTGGTGCAACTGTAGACAAAAACGGTATTGAATTGGATTACAGATATGTTGTTGCTCACAATCCAACATTACTTTTGAAATACAAGGCACATATTAATGTTGAATGGTGTAACCAGTCTCGAGCCATCAAATACCTCTTTAAGTACATCAACAAGGGACAAGATAGAATTACAGCAGGTTTGTGTAGAACAAGCGGTGAAAATGGAGACGAGCGGGACGTTGATGAAATTCAAGAATACTATAATTGTAGATACGTGTCTGCAAGTGAAGCTTCGTGGCGGATCTTAGGTTTTGATATTCATCATCGGACTCCATCAGTAGAAAGACTAAGCTTTCATTTGCCAGGTGAACATACTGTTGTGTTCAATGATGATGACACAATAGATGATGTATTATCTAGACCAATGAATGAGAGGTCAATGTTCATGGCTTGGATGGAGTGCAACGGACGATACGAAGAGGGTAAAGATCTCCTATACAGTGAATTTCCAAGAAGATTTGTGTGGCAAAAAAAAGAGAAAGTGTGGACTCCAAGGAAAAGAGGTTTCTCTATAGGGAGATTATATCACGTTGCACCAGGCTGTGGAGAACGATATTACTTAAGAACTTTACTAAATTTTGTCAAGGGGCCAATATCATTTGAGGACATCAGAACAGTCAACGATGTAATTCATCCAACTTTTAAGGATGCTTGCTATTCTATGGGCTTGCTTGATGACGATAAGGAATACATTGACGGAATTAATGAAGCAAGCTTTTGGGGATCAGCCTTCTATTTGAGAAAGTTGTTTGCAATGTTGTTGTTGACCGGTAGCATCTCAAGGGCAAAATATGTGTGGGATAACACATGGAGGATGTTGTCCAAAAATGTGCTAAGTAGACAAAGACGTGTGCTACAAATACCAAGTATTATAATTTTTAATGGTTAACATATTATTTACATATTATGCGAGCTAATTATATTATGAACGATTGCTTAAATTTACCCCTTATGTTACAGATCTAAACCTCACAGATGACCAGTTAAAGAATTTCGCACTTTGTGACATTGAAGAGATTCTTGATAGGAATGGGAATTCTTTGATGAACATATGTCCTGAGATTTGCCCAAGCGATATCATTGTTAAAGATGGCAATAACAAGCTAATTATGGAAGAACTCAATTACGATAAAGAAATTTTAAAAGTTGAACTTCAGATGTTACTTCCACTAATGACTGACGAGCAAACCTTGATATACAATGAGATTACCAGCGCCGTTGACAGAGGCGAGGGTGGTGTATTCTTCCTATATGGACAAGGTGGGACTGGAAAGACGTTTATGTGGAAGATTTTATGCGCATGCCTAAGATCAAAGGGGGATATTGTCCTTCCCGTTGCCTCGAGTGGCATAGCATCTTTGTTACTTCCTAGAGGAAGGATCGCACATTCAAGATTTGGCATACCCCTCAAAGTAACCGAAGATTCAATGTGTAGGGGTATAGAACCTAATAGTCAGTTGGCAGAACTCCTCAATCGAGCTAAGCTTATCATATGGGATGAGGCCCCAATGACACATAAGCATTGCTTTGAAGCTCTAGACAGAAGTTTACGCGACATCATTCGTTGTCCTAACGGTAAACCATCTGAACTGAGCTTTGGCGGTAAGGTTGTTGTATTTGGTGGTGATTTTAGACAAGTTTTGCCAGTAATCCCAAAGGGTACAAGACAATATATCGTATTCGCGTCACTCAACTTTTCAAGGATTTGGAATGATGGCAAGGTGTTACGGCTTACGAAGAACATGTGATTACGACCGAGATTAGCCAATGTTGAAGAATTGCGAGAATTTGCAGATTGGATTCTCAAGGTAGGTGACGGAAAGCTCGGAGGACCCAACGATCGAGAGGCTACTATAAATATATCTGAAGATCTATTAATAAAGGATGCATCTGATCCTATAGCTGCGATAGTTGATTGCACATATCCTGGAAGTCGTGAGGGTTTTATTGACAATGCGTACTTCCATGAGAGGGCGGTTTTATCACCAACCAACGAGATTGTTGATAGGGTCCATGACCATTAACTGTCACTCCTTCCCGGGGAGGAGAAGTTCTACTTGAGTTCGGATTCAATTTGCACATCTGACAGTAATTATGGAAGCAGTGATGATGCATTTTCAGTTGAATTTTTAAACTCAATAAGAGCATCTGGATTACCAAACCATAAGTTAGTGTTAAAAGTTGGAGCACCAATAATGCTTCTTAGAAATGTGGATCAGTCAGCTGGCTTATGCAATGGTACACGCTTAGTGGTTAATCATCTTGGTGACCGTGTTATTCAAGCAACTGTGATATCAGGTTCTAACATTGGTTATAAGGTCTTTATTCCAAGGATTACTCTCACACCTACAGATAATTCTAAAATCCCAGTTGCTATTTAAAGAAGACAATTTCCCGTGTCGTTGTGTTTTGCGATGACGATTAATAAATCCTATGTTGGATTGTTTCTACCTAAGCCTGTTTTTAGTCATGGACAATTTTATGTTGCAGTTTCTAGAGTGACTAGCAGGAAAGGATTGAAAATTTTAATATGTGATAAGGATGGTGATTTATGTCATAGGACAGAAATTGTTGTATTTAAAGAGGTATTTCAAAACCTATAAGTTATTATTTTAATTGAGATTTTTTATGTAAGCAACCTTTTTATCGGGTACTTAATCATCTATTGAATAATTATGTTATAAATAATTTATATATATAATTGCATTTTATTTTAATTGTTGTAATTTAATAATGACATTGTGCAAATGCACAATAATTTAAAAGTTACATTTCAAATAAAAAAATTTATTTTACAAAATTTCGTGCGATGCACGGGTTTTATACTAGTACATAAATATACTCCATTTACTTTCTTTTCTATGATTATTTATTCATTTACTACTTTATATAATTCTAACCAACCTAAAAATATAAAATTTTTATAGAATTATACATATTCAGAAACATCTTCGACATGTGGTAGCTTTAGAATGAAAGTTAGAAATGCATAATTTTTTGCCACGTGTCACTTTAAATAACAATGCTTAATTAAATTGTATTCTTATTTGCTTTATTATTATTATTAGATAATCCCCGTGCGATGCACGGCTTTATCAAATTTTCTAATATATTTTTTCTAAATTAAGAAATTAAAATTTTAAGAAATAAATTTTACATTACACTTATACTCCTATCTCATTTTACTCTAAACAATTGTATACATTACGTACATTGTATCATATTTTGCATAATGCACTCAAGTGGTTGTGAAAATTTAATTCACGACAAAAAAATAACATACTAATTTTTGCTAACAAAAATAATTACATTAATTTATATTGAATATTACTACTATTAATAAGACATTTCAAACTCAAATATTATAACAAAGAAATATGTAAAATTATTTTATAATAGTTCAAACGAAAGATATATTTTTTCATAAAAAATATAAGTGACATATATAAAGATAATCATAACATAAATCATATTAGAATTAAGCATCGCATTTAAGTAACCAATTGAGTATATATAAAAAAACAAATCCTAATAAAAGCATATTAGGTTTTAATCATCTCAAAATATCCAATACACTAAATAATACCCCTTTAATAATAAAATTGAAAAGATTTTATAATTGAATATAATATATATTTTTCTAATACTACATTAAATCATTGGACCTAAAAAGTAAAAATATAATCAATATGAATTATTATACTCAAAATTTGAAAATGGTAAAGTCAAAGATAATCATAATAGCAATGACATCATCATTGCATTTTGGAGGGAAAATTTTCAATGAGAGAGTGACACGTAAGCGATTTAAAAAGGTGATCATGTCAGCAGTATTTTGTTTTAGTAATAGTTATAGATTATTATTATTATTATTACTATTATTATTATTTTATTATTATTATTTATTATTAAAAATATTATTATTATTATTGATTACTCATTTTCATCATTCAAACATAACGTATTGTAGTTCTTAGAAATATTTCCAACAACATAGTTGCTAAAATATCATAATAATTTCAATTTATGGTATAATATATATTTTGCCTAAATACTCCAAATCAATGAGATCAAAGTTGTTAATATGGGTTTCTATATAGAATCGTTCAGAGTGGTAGAATCGAATCAGTCAAATCGAATTAGGATCCTACGATTCTACAATAAACTCATCAAAGTAGATATCAAATTTATAATGCAAATTATAGATATGTACATCTTAATGCAACAATAGCACAACCATATTTAATACTCCCTCTTATTCTACCCATTAGTCCCATTGATTTTTTTTTTCACTATTCACTTATCACTCATAATTTGTATTTTATTCTTAATCTATATGTTAAAATATAGTCATGTGGGATCTTGTTTGATTCGTCTTAATATAAAGATTATTAATATCTACTTTTTATAATTTTTAATTAAAAACAATTAAAGATATTAAGGGTTAAAATGTTGCCTCGGCAAGTGTGAAAAAACCAAATGAGACTAATGGGTTGAATAGGAGGTAGTACATATAAAGACATTACATTTTATAAGAAGTCTCCATACTTTAAGCAATCTATAATCTATCTATCTATATAATAATACTAAAACAAAAACCATCTAAGGACAAGTGTCAACTTTTGGTGAATTTAGTTCCCGCTCAAAATCTAGAGTATTGAACAAGCTATGAGCCTTGACTATTGATTTCTCATTGCATTTAATGATTACTAATAAAATCTCTACAATCAAGGAATTAATTAGTATACATTTATTTACAAATTTTGTTGTATTCTTTATATCTTCATTTTTGACAAAAAAAATGGCTATAGCTTTTTCTCACAAAAATCTTCCATTATTTTTCTATTTTTAGATCTAAATATTGGGTTTTTTTTGTTCTTAATTTATCTCCTTAAATTTTTCTATAGCTTCAGTAAATGTTTCATGCAATGCCTTTTTATCTTTTTCTTTTTTTATTTATCTATATATATATCTATTATTGATTTTTGAGTTCATATTTTCTTCTTACATGTGAATGATTTATTTAGGAACACGAATTTTGATTGCTAATTTTGTTTTTTTTTTTGTGCTTGATCTTTTTCTAATTTAGCAAATTTGTTAAAGTTGATATAAGAAGTCAAGAAGGGAGACACTACTACTTGCAGCCTTGCAGGGATATGAGACATTTCCAAATAAATCTTTTTTTAAAAAACAAAGTAAACCTTTTCATTTAAATTAGAATTTTTGAGATATTCTTAAATACTGTATTTTCTTCTTATATATTTTACGGTTTATGAGCGAGTTCTTTAACACAAATTTCAATGTTTTCAATTTTTCTATAAAATTTTAAGTAAGTTTATCTAATATGAGTATTGGTTGCATTGAGGAAAATAAATACTTAATATTTTACATAGTAAAGGTGTAGAATTAAATTAGTTAACAAATAAGCTAAGCTTATCATTGTTTTGTGTGTATTCCTGGATTTGATGAGATTAATTATGTAGGAATATAAGTTTGAATTTTATTGACTACATACTTTGTATTTATTAAATAATTAAATTTAGGTTATGGATATGAATTTATTACTTAAATTTGATTTATTTATTAGAGTGATTATTTTATGTACATATTTTTTTAATTATTGGTGTTTTAGTTTTTTTTTTCTTTGCTTGAGTTGTTAAATTGAATTTTTTTATTCAATTTGACGCGAAGCAAGTAAGGTCTAGAGAGAAGCGATATCTACATAAGAGTAACAAAGATTGATAAGCACTAACAATAACAATAGTCATATCTTTTGATTATTAATTTCCTCACATCAATTCAAAATCTTTATGGGTACATATTAAGGTATGATTAACCATATGTAGCTGTTTCACGGGTGAAAAATAGAAAAAAATTAACATGTTAATATGTGATGAAATAATATTCATCCAAAGGGATGATTCAATATTTATCATCAATAAAATTCGCTATAAGTGTATTCGTTTTCACAAAATTTATATATTGTGTAACTTCATTTTCCGTTGTGATATATTATGGTACACAAATTTATATTGCAAATGTTGCATACCAATAAATATTATCTTATTTTATTTGTGTCTAAGTGTCTATTGACATTTTCTTTATATAATTATATAAATGTATATGTTAAATATAATAAAGTATTAAATAACATGTGCTTAGCACGGGCAATCACCTAGTTATTTTTCAATTCTCTGATTGAATTTCGAATTTTGATTTAATTGTGATTTTTATTCCACTAAATTATCAGAACACGACTGTAGAGAATTATAATTGTACTAATTAAGGCATAATTATCTCATTTTTTGTTATTAAAATCGCGATTCTGATCTATGATATTACGATTTTACGATCCAAAAACAAACAAGTAATCTGAATCGTAGATAAAATAGTAAATTTGTAGGATCTTAAGATTTTTATTTGAATAAAATTTGTAGAGGTGGAATCATAACATGATTCTATGATCTTACAGACAAACGATTTAAAGATCCGATTATACAAATTTAGATCGAGTAAGTAACTATTTTTTAATATGATTATTAAATGCCTTTTATCTGAATCATTGATAATTATGCTAAGATAAATCATCAAATAGTTAAATTATTACATGTATGAAAGTTTTTTTTTTAAAAAAATCGTGCACTGCACAGGCATTATACTAGTTTATATATAAATAAATAGCCTCTTATTACAATATGGTTTGTTTATACTTTTCTCAGGGTTATTCGGACGAGAAGGAGAAAATGGGTTTCTAATGAATTGTGTACAAGTAAAATTGTACCGTTATAGAAATATAAATTGTTATGGTGACATTTTATTCTTTATTTATTTATTGTTTAGTTTATTATTG
>CM033463.1:3357819-3396854 GCA_019425755.1 Amaranthus cruentus
GTTCGTTAGGTTTGAACCCTTACAATTCTCCGGTCTAGGATAGCCGCTGGGGTTTTAATGGGATGAGAGAGTGGATCAGTGGCTTGGCTTCCTTCTTCTTCTTACCACCTTAAAATCCAATCAGAAAATCAAAAAATCAACTACTAAATTGCATTACTACTTCATTAAACCAAAATCAAAAGTAATCAACCAATAAATAATCAAAAAAAGCAAAACTAACCAGATTTAGCTTTCCCTTCGCCAACCATGAAAAATGTAGTTCTACGGAAAACGTTGGCACATCCTCCATCGGCGACGCATCGGCCGGCCTGTTCGAGCCGAGTCATAGCGACATCGACTAAACCGGGTCCGGTTCTGAGATGATTGTAAAGGTTTCCGGCAGATATTTCGGTTTTTTAGCAGCGAATTCAAATTTCTTACCGATATTGTTAAAAGTATCTGAGGATGTGGTTGGAGGTTGATTTCTGAGATGCTGTGTTGATTTCTTTACAATGGAGGCTGAAGGTTTAATGGCGGTGGTGAATGGATCGTGAGAAGGAGGAAATAGTACCGTTATACGACATGTATTTGATGTGCAGGCTCCACTTGTTGGATGTTGCGTTTTTTATTTATTTATTTATTATTTATTTATTTATTTATAAAATTGGTTTAGGGATTTGTTGAAATTAAAATTTGGAAAGTTTTCCTTTGGTATAGTTTTGATAGCTTATTTATATGTCGAATTATAAAATTGGTTTAATGATTTTGTGCTTTTATATGTTGAATTATACACATTTAAAATGTTATTTATATACTTCTATTAACAATTATTTGAGTGAAAATATTATAATGTCAACATGTTGCAATGATGTGAAGGATGCAATAGCTAAAGAAGTATATTTCCTCCGTTCCATAATACTTGCTACATTTAATTTTGTTAATCCAATGTAGTATTTTGTTCATTTATATGTCGAATTATACACATTTAAAAATTATAAAAAGTTTATATTATAAAAGTATGCGATTAGAGGATTCAAACAAAATCCCACTTGACTATATTATTACTTACATATAGTGATGGCCACGGTCCGGGTTGGCCCGGAACCGAACCGGTCCCGGAACCGTTCGCGACAGGTTCCGAAACGGTCCGAACCGCGGAACCGTGAACCCGCCGGAAAAAAGTTGCCGGAACCGTGGAACCGCCAGAAAAAACCGCATGAACCGGACTAAAGAACTGCGGGCCGGTTCACCCGCCCCAACGGTTCCATGGAACCGGAACCGGACGGTTCGAAAGGCCCAACGGTTCTTTGGAACCGGGTCAAACTAGTCGTTTTTCTTGGTCAAACTAGCCGTTACATATTCTTCTATAAATACCCATCACTTTCAACCATTCCAATTCACAACTCATCTCTTCTCCTACTCTCTCTACTTAATTACTTAATTACGCAATTATTCTCTTAATTACATAATGAGTCTTCTAATTATTTCTTAATTACATAAATATTATCATGTCTTCATTCTTGAAAAAAGCCACTAAAAAAGTCACTAAAGTTGCTAAATCTTTGGGAGGTTCTTCTAGCTCCAAAAGAAAGGCCACTTCAACTCCATCGATATCAACAACACCTTCGGTTAGTAATTATGAACCGATTTATCCAGAAGGGTACGAGCCATACGACCGAGAATTACATGAGTATGCGGAACATGTGGAAAGAAAAATAGAAATTGAAGATGAAGAAGAAACACAAGAAGAAGAAACACAACAAGAAGAAGAACCAACGACCCCTATCGGGATACTTAGATCTCGACAATCATCAACAAGATCAATTGAAGAAGCACAACAACAACAAAGACAAGCTCGTGGTAAACGAGTCAATTTCCAAAGTATCGGTTAGTTTTCTAATTTTATTCTTCAAATTGATTGAATTTTAAATTATTATTTATTTATATATTGTGGACTTGTGGTATTTTAATAATGTTTTTATATTTATATTTAGATGAAAATGTACCAGTAAGACAACCTTTTCCGGCAACGCCACCTCCTAGTGGTAGAGCTGTTTCACATGTTTGGTCGTATTTTACAAAAGAACCAACCGACAACCCGTATGTTTTCTTATGCACTTGTCAAATTTGTGAAAGTCAAGGAGTAAAGCCCTTAGTTTCTTACAATTTTACCAAAGGTAAATACTTTTTAAGTTTTTATACATGATATTTATATTTTGTACATCAAAAATGTTAGAATGTATTAAATATTCATTTATTGTGTTTTGTGAATACGTGTTAGGTGGTGGTACGGGATCTTTCAACAAACATTTGGCAAAAAAACATGGAATCACAAAAGAAACGCATGCAGCAAAACGTGCGATTACCCCATTTTTCTTTTTTTTTTTAAATTTTTTTTTTGAATTTTTTGAATTATTATTTTTTATTATTTTATTTATTTAATTTTAATATTAAAATATATTTTATTTAAAATATTTTTGTTTGTTGTTATATTATTATTAAATTAATAATATATTATTATTATTTTATTTATTAAATAATATAATAATAATAATAATAATAATAATAATAATAATAATAATAATTGTTTAATAATGTTAATATTATTTAGGAAAAATTATAAGAAAATACCTAATCTATAGGGCTATTTGCAAAAAACTACCTTATGTAAATTTTTTTGCAAAAACTACCTAATCTAATATATTTCTCTGCAAATGACTACCACTTAACGGAAAACGTTAGTTGACCGTTAAGTTTGAGGGTTTGACCAATTTGAGAGGTTAAGTTGTTTATGCGGTAGTATCTCATTAGTCCTCGTATTTTTAAATAATTTAAAATTAAAACACATAAATTAACAAAATAAAAATAAAAGATATTTAACGTCATTTTTATCCATCATAACGATTTTTTTCAAAAAAACGGACGTCGAGATTATCCTTATGGGGTAACTCTTTCGAAAATCCGGTCGAAACAAGTACTTATTTGTCTATTTTTCGATACGTAAACCGAAAAACATATTTAACATCATTTTTACCCATGTCGTGACGTTGATTTTGTTTTTTGAAAAAAAAAAAAATCATTTAGATACGTAAAAATGATGTTAAATATATTTTATTTTTATTTTGTTCATTTATGTGTTTTAATTTATATTTAAAAATACGATGACTAATGATATACTGTCACATAGACAACTTAACCTCTCAAATTGGTCAAACCCTCAAACTTAACGGTCAACTAACGTTTTCCGTTAAGTGGTAGTCATTTGCAGAGAATATATTAGATTAGGTAGTTTTTTGCAAAAAAAAATACATAAGGTAGTTTTTTGCAAATTGACCTATAGATTAGGTAGTTTCTTATAATTTTTCCAATTATTTATTTATTTATATTGTTATTTATTTTATTAAATATTGATATTAATTTTTTATTTAATAAATAATTAAATAAAAAAGTATTAAAATTAAAAATTAAAAAAAAATCAAAAAAAAAGAACAGGCACACTCGCACAAAACGTGCGAGTGGACAATGGTGAACTCACACAAAATGTGCGAGTGAACAATGGTGAACTCGCACAAAATGTGCGAGTGCACCATGGTGAACTCGCACAAAATGTGCGAGTGCACCATGGTGAACTCCGACGCTTTGTGCGAAGTTCAACCGAATCGTATTCATGCTTGTTTTGGTTCGTTTTTTTATTTTGAAAATTTTCGAATCGATTAATTATTTACCGAATCGTATTCATGCTTGTTTTGGTTCGTCATTGTTCCTCGATTATTACTTTTAACTTCTTTTAGTTTAGAGATTTTTTAGAGATTTTTAGAGAGATTTTTATTAAATAAATAATTAATATTAATTTTTAATAAAATAAATAACAATATAAATGAATAAATAATATTAACATTATTAAACAATTATTAATATTATATTATTTAATAAATAAATTAATAATAATATATGATTAGTTAAATAATAATATAACAACAAATATAAAAGTTATAAGATCAGGGGCCTTTTCATCATTTTAATTAATTAATTTAAAATAGGGGTGACAATAAAATGGAAAAGGGTGGTGAACAATAATAATGCCCTTATCTAAACCCACTCTCACTCTAACTCATTTTCAACTCTTACATCTAGAGGTGTTATTCGAGTCATCGGGTTAATTTCGGGTTAGGTGTTTTGATTCAGATTGAATTTGGTTTGTTTTGTTCATATTGATGTTACATCATTGTGGATTATTTTTGAAGTCGGGTTAAACCGAATTCAGTTACAAGGTCGGGTAAATTTCAGATCTTCGGGTCTATATTTTGAACACCCCTACTTACATCTTCAAAGAAACTAGGCGCGTTTAAAATAGATCTGATGATTCGATATTTACTCAACCTTGTAATTAAACTCAACTTTCATCTGATTTCAAAATGAATTCAAAATTTTTACAGAATAGACAAGACTCGATTTTGAACCGACCCAAAATATCTTACTCGAAATTGACCCGATGACTTGAATGCTCTAAAAGATATACTCCCTATATCCCTATGAAATGGCATTCTTTGCTTTTATAGTATATTGAGTGAAAATGTAAAATAGGTTGGAAAATAAGATTACAAGAAAATAGTTTATAGTGTGACGATTGTCAAAAATAAAAAAAAAATATAACTTGAATGATAATAAAATAAAAAAGGGCGGAAATTCATATGAATAGGGAGTGTAATTTTTTAATAAAGACTAGTTGTGGGGTCGCGTGCTTCGCACGCGGTCCTCCAAGTTATACTAACGATTTTCATGACAACATGTCCTAAACTCTTAGAAAGCCGAAGCGTGTGGAAAGAATATATGTGAGTCAAGATATGTATGGGCAACAATTAATGATTATTTGAGGAACACATATATGTAGTTTGAAAATATTTTGTTGATTATATCAAAAGATTATGTGCAACAGGCCATATAAATTTGTAGAATCAATAAGGTAATAATCCATTAATTAGAGGTCTACGAACAAAAGACATAAGTGGCATAGTACAAATTGTAAGACAACATGGTCAAGACAATTAGCTGTAAATCTAATGATTTCAAAAAGCAGCCCATGTAAAATAGGTTTAAGCATCTATTAGTATGAAACAAGATTATAGTGTACGTCCTGCCTATGGAAAACAATAGTAAGTTAACATTTTACTGTTTACTCTTGTAAAAAAGTAATTGCTAAGGTACAAAAGAATTGTAGCATTTTATAGAAGATTAGCAACACCAAAGAATTAGTAAATTGACCCTTGTTCTGGAAACAACTATAACAGCATAATCAGATTAATCACAATAGCTTTAGAATTATTGGCTAAATAACAAGGACTATTATTCTAAATTGCTCTGAAATCTTCTACTGCTCCACATGCATAATTTATCAACCTTTGATATGCTATTGGATCTTGAGCCCCACCCTTACACAAGTATTGTATGTTGCACCTATAAACATATCAAATTAATCTCATTTTTTAACCTTTGAGAAAAACAATTAACACATTAATTACCAATAAAACAAAAATTTTGTTGTTGATCAATATTTTTCCTTGCAATAGCTTTAGATGTTGAACAAACTTGCGAACTGAAGCTAATGAACTTTTTGGCTCTCTACAACATTCATTAGACTTTCCTCCATAATTTGCATGAAGAAAAAGAGGCAATTTTGTCTGTGAATTGTTTCTCTTGAGCATTTCAAGCCAATAGAAAATCAGACACCCAAAATTGCTAAAACCTAAAGTCCAAAAAGGGATGTGTTATTCCTTCTAAACTGCATAGATAAAGGGAAGCTAAGTTAGGAGCAAAAAGTCTTCAAGTAGGAGGTGTGGAAAAAACATTTAGGTTGCGTTAAGAAACAAGTATTTCATTTGGAATTGTAGATTTTAATTATGAATTCAATAAAGAAGAATTTGAGAATGACAAGTTTAGGGAAATGATTTTCAAATACTTATCTTTAACCATTTTTTAAAACATTAGTGGATTTGACTCAAATCCAAATTTGAAAATCTTTTACTTGCCAAACACTAAATTTTGAGTCAAATCCACATTTTCAAATGAAATCAACATTCCCAAACATAGCATAAAGGGAAATTTTTAATGTGAGTCAAGGTGAAAATTAAGCTAATTGTCACAACCAAGGCATCAATTGAATACTTTCATTCAACCAAGGCAAGAGTATTTATTCAGTATTTGTCTGTCGTTTTTGGCATGTGTTAATGTCATTACTGCACTTCTTTTTCCGCTCACCTAAAAAAAGAAACATCAAAACATGACATATCAATCCAAGAAACCAAGCCTTCCAAACATCCCGAAAACACAAGACATAACTAAAAAAAACAAAAACTAGAAGAAGAAGAAGGAAAAATTTGGTTGGGTTGCCTCCCAACAAGCGCTTCTTTAAGATCATTAGCTAGACCTTTTTCAGTAAATAGCGAGTCAAACTCCTCAAAAGTTTGTCAAACTCACTTCCACTGAATGCGATGAACAAGACATGGAGGATTAGAAGAGAATAGGTAGAGAAGAAGACCTAAGACAAGAAGGCACATAAAAATGACTTATCATTACATGATGAAAAGCCAAAGAAAAAGTAAACAAGAGGAGAAGAAAAACAATCGGTTGGTATGTCATGACACAGGTCAACATAAGTCATGATATGACCAACCGGGGGCAAAGCATCTCTAACACCAATATGAGCATGAACATGAGTGATAGGGAGCACGTCAAGGTGACCAAGAGACATAGCGTAGGACTCAACAGAAGACACACAAGAAGCATGTACTTGAGACTCATCACTAATGTAGACATTAGTCTCTAGGTCACTAAGCTCGTACAAGGGATTAGAATGCACAAATATAGGAGACTCATTAATGTGAGGCACACATGGCACCTCATCAAGAGTCTCACAACAAAGCGGTGCAAACATACATGGCATAGAAAAGTCATGCTCAAGAGGCATAAAGACATGAGACTCACAAATAGGGATGAAGGAGGACTCATGAAAACAATGCTCAAAATCATAAGACTCAACTATAGAAGGATCACATGGTGTATTGACATGAGATTCACAAGCAACATGTGTATGCAAATGAGACTCATCAAAGTAAAGCACATTATCATATGACATATAATCCTCCTCTAAATTCATGCCATCACAAACCATATCCACGCAAGACTCATTGTTGTAAGAAAGAGAAAGTTTACTAAGGTCTTGGGATATGGCCTTACACTTCTCAATAAGACCCTTAATAGAATTTAAGATTGTATCATCGGGGTCTAGCCTACAATCAATGAGTGGCAAGGGGTACAAAGAAGAAAGAGAGAACATTAAGTCATTGTTCCCCATATTTAGATCACCCCCCAAGCCAAGACTCTCATAGGGACTCACATTAAAATTGTTCATATTAACATCCTCCCTTGGTGCCAAATAAGAGTGGTCGGTCTTGAAATGGTCAATGCAAGTCGATTGAGGTGTGTCAAGGAAGGGTGAAGAATAGTGAGTGTTTATGGTAGCCATTTCCATGTCATATATGTCCTTGGACAACCATTCAAAGAAGCCCTATGCTTGCTCAATTGGTTGAGCAAAAAACACACCATTATGCATACACTCTACTAAATTCCTAGTTTCAGTACACATCTCCCATATTTCAATACCATGGTCACAAGGAAGAGAGTCACCGAGTCTCCAATAATACCTCCAAAAAGGTTCATGTTCAAATTGGTAAATGAATCTAGCCATTGAAGACAACAAGATATTTTTTTGATTTTTTTTTTTATATACAAACAACACCTATGAAAGCAACCTAAGTCATACCAACCTCAACTCCCCGACAACAGCGCCATTTTGATAGATGGCTTTTTTTGGTCGCGTCGCTAAAGCCTCTAATCAAACAAAATTTATAAACTCCCTTAACTATAACTACAAAGTGCAG
The DNA here is from genome assembly GCA_019425755.1 of Amaranthus cruentus. Lineage (NCBI taxonomy): Eukaryota > Viridiplantae > Streptophyta > Magnoliopsida > Caryophyllales > Amaranthaceae > Amaranthus > Amaranthus cruentus. The sequence continues at coordinate 3,365,736 of CM033463.1, forward strand.
TGGCAAGTAGGGGGTTGATCCACAGGGAGATGAGTTGCGAGACTTAGGGCCTCTTTAGGTGTTGGGGGATCATGTGTGGGGATTGGATACGGGTTAGACTACTACTACAACTACAAAAGCAAAGAAGAACCGGGATGGGGTTAACTCACTTGTGACGACTATCCTATGGTAGAGGCTTTGATTTCCTTTGGTTTGATTAGAGAGAAGTGGAACACAATATAAAGAGTGATCCGATCCTGGATCGGGCTTGGGATCACCTCCGAAAATCTCATCCTCCTCACTCTCATGAGTAAAGACAAGAGAATCGGGCAACAAAAGTCCACTATCCGTCAATCCTTCCATACTCTCGTAGGTGAAGGGGAAAACTCCTAGTTGAAGGGTGATTGCAAGGTTCAACTCTCGTCGATCCCTTGCCAAACACCCTCTAAGTCTCCATTCAAACTAATGTTAGCCAATATTCCACCATTATCAAGCCATCAATCAAGGGTTGAGCTAACCCCAACCCCAACTAACTACTCACTAATACACATCACAACTAACAAAATCATGCACAATAAATAAACGATTCTAGCACAATAACATAAAGATGAACATGACAAGAAATTATCAAGAAAAATAGAGAAATAAATAAAACAACTTAAATCAAGAAATAAATAATAAAATACTAAAATAAAAGAGGATTAAAAGTTACCCACAAAATATGAGGATGATTGAAGACCAAATAACAAATACCCATAAAAATCTATCACCAATGCTCCATGAAAATGGCTTGAAACTTTAAATAAATATCAACAAAAGATAAAAGTAACAAAATCTAACCAAAATAAACCATAGAAATAAAATGTTGATGGAAGAAATTAGATTAAGGCTAAGCAAAATAAAAAAATAAAACTAGGGTTCTTAAAAGTAAAAAGAATGAAAAAAAGGAAAAGAAGACTATGGTAAAGCTACTGCTCTAATCCTAATTGCTGCCCCCTTTCTGTTCACGAAAAATAGCTATTTAAAGGCTAATTCATGAAATTAAGACTGTGAAGTGTGAAGTAAAATATAAGTAGCTCGCGTGGTGAAGTATCACCAAGTTAAGAAAGCCCAATTGGCAGAGAATTCTCTCTGTACGCGTGAGGTTGCAGGTTCGAATACCTGCTGTAACATTATTTTGCTGTTGGCTACTTTGGAGCCTGCTTCTGCACGCGTGGAGAATTGGTGGCCTGCAGCGATTTTCGATCGATCTCCTATGATATTTTTTTGCACATTCTGGAACATCACCCAAATTGAGATCGATCGGTCGATCTCCTTCGACTTGTTCAGCAACATTCTGGAGGTTTTTGGTTATGAGATCGATTGGTCGATCCACGTAGATCGATCGATCGATCTCCTTTTCTTTTGGCACGTCATTTTAGAATTGCTCTTTCTCCTCCTTATAACTCCGGTTTCGACGTGTGACCAGTCGTTTCGAAGCTAACGAACCCAACTTTTCTATTCCATCAAAATGTCCATCAAAATTTTAGCGAGTTGATCTCCATCGACACTTAAGTTGACTTTTCATAAATGATGCTTGTTGCTTTGCTCGGGAAAAAGGTGAAAATCCTACAAAACACCAACAAACGCATGCTTCCCTTGAAAGGGGTGTAAATCCAAGAAAAACGAAATTAAATGTAACAAAAATTGTATAGAAACATAGCAAATATCACGCGTAAAAAGAGTCAAAATAGGGTTTATCATTTACTGTCATTACTGCACTTCTTTTTCCGCTCACCCTACCTTAACCTCAGCTGAAAAAGAAAAAGTGTAAGCTTTATTTACGAATAATTGCAAAAAGAAAAATGTAATGTTTGAAGATCATATTGATATATCATAGAGAAAAAAAAAGGAGTACATGAATTCTACACATAATTTACTACTTCCTCCGTTCTGTTTTAGTTGCACCACACCCTCTTGGCACGGGAATTAAGGGTTGTCGCATCAGGTCTGATGATATATGATTGATGGTGATATGTGGGATAGGAATAAAGTGATAATAAAATAATTGAAATAAAAAATTAATTAATGGAAGGTAGGTATTGGTTGTGGGTATATTAAATGATTAATGGGATGATATATGATTGATGGTGATATGTGGGGTAGGAATAAAGTGATAATAAAATAAGATTATTTTTTGCCAAATATAGTAATGGTGCAAGTATTGTGAAACAGCCAAATAAGGTAAGTGTTGCAAGTATTTTGGAACGGAGGAAGTATGAGAATACATTGTAAAATCATTCCGAAATTTTATAGGGTCATACATATATGGTGATTATTTACTGAGATGCAAACCTAGATGAAGAGCATCAATTAATCAATGAGATGCAAACCTTCTTTACGTCCTACAATATAAACAATCGAGTAGGTAAGTGTTTCTTATTTGATTATCATGCTTAAAAATTAAACTACAATCTCAAGATAAGAGATAACTATTCACAACTAGAGGTGTTCAATGGGGCGGGTCGACCCAACGGGTCAAGGGTTGGGTCACATTTTAACGGGTCATTAGCGGGTCGGGTCAATAATGGGGCGGGTCATTAACGGGCCTTGGTGTAAAGAATCGGGTCGGGTCGGATAATTATAAGTATTAATTGCGGAAAAAATTTACCACTTTTTTATAATTTTTTTAAATGATATTACTATATACATAAGTGGATCGACCCAACGGGCCATAAAGTATAATAAAAAAAAGCTATTCTATGAACTTTTTAAAAAAGGGTCAAAGTGGGTCGAATTTAAATGGGCTTGACCCACCCCGGTCCGTTTATCATTTGACATGACCCGCCCCGCCCCATTTAAATTTTGACCCGACCCGACCCGCCCCGCCCCGGCCTATTGAACACCTCTATTCACTGCCAATAGTTTAGAAAAAAAATTCACATTCATTATTATTCTTAGCATCTTACTTGCAAACCAAACAAACAATATATAGTCTAATATTATATCCATTGTATTTCATCAGATATATTTGTATACCCTTGGACCTCATAGAAGGGTGTTCATGTTATTAGATATTGCCTCATAGGAAAATTTGATTGTGAGACATATAGCATAGATAAGAAGGTTAGAGAAATATAACCAGGCTGAACAAAGTTTGGTCTAAATCGTAAATCAAACCTGACCAAATCGGAATCTCAATATTTGGTCTAGTCTGGTTTTTTTTTCAAATTAAATTACAGTTTACGGTCTGGTCTCTTTTTTTTTTTCAGACCAGACCGGACCGCAAACCATTATATGGTCGAAAATCATAATTTTGTATTTAAAAAATTAAGTTGCTACCTAGATATTTTAAGATGTAGTTATTTTTATATAGCAATATATACATGAATGATGTTAATACTATTAACTAATACAAATTATTATATTTATTAATTGTAGGTGTGAAATATTTGCATAAATACATGTATTAATTTGGATAAAACTATAAAAATGAAAAACCGTAGACCAGACTAGACCGGACCGTTGTAAAACGGTTTGGTCCGGTCCGGTCTGGTGATTTAAACGGTCTCGTTCTGAAAAATTTTCAGACTGAAATTTCTAGTTTGGTCTAATTTTCGTGTCAGACCAGACCAAACCGGACCGTGTTGACCCCTAATAACCAGTCACAATACAAAATCATAACTATCATGTCGATTATCAATGACAGTATATAATCAAAGCATTTAAGACCTAAACCTTCATATCACGAGCCTCCTTCAATTCCAAAAAAGCTAGCTCTCTTGAAGTCAATGTAACAAAACCAAATCATTTGTTCGAGCTCCTATCTTAATCTAATAAGCTGAACCAATTTCAAAAATAAAATATAATAATAATAACACTCAATTAATATACTCTCTCCTATTCACACAAAAGGGGACATTTCTATTTTGGGCCAATTCACACAAAATGTCCCATTTTTATTTTTACTCTCACCTTTACAATTAATTTAATCAATTAAAATATCCAACTACACCCACTTTTACTACTCCTAATACCCAACTACTACCTTTACAATTAATTTAATCAATTAAAATACCCCACCATTCCACTCTTAAAAACCGTGCCCAACCCAAATATCCCCTTCTGTGTGAATAGGAAGGAGTATTTACTATTCATTGCAAATTGCTTTACATGGCCAATAAGATTCCAAACTCAATTGGAAATAAGCAGTATAGAACGACCATAACGTAAGAGAAGTCCTTTAAGCAGAAGCTCATACCAAGTCCACTTTTTTTCCTTAATATAGCAGAGATATCACTTTGACAGAATTACATAGATGAATTGGCACACTTACTTGAATTTCCCCAATAATCGTATCTAAGCCAACTTTTTCAAAAGCACCAATACAGGTTTAGCTCACATACCAATAACTATCTGCATTAGAAGCAAAAAAGTTCAGCCAGTATCAACATCCACCTTGCTTAATCATGTCTAATGGCTATGAATGTAGAGTAAAATCAATGGGAAAAGAAATAGGGAAATTCCACATGATAGCATTGAGTTTTGATGAAATGCCAGTAGTAGCATTTTTTTAAGAAAATTCCACATGGTAGCATCCAGTTTATGCACAAATTAATGGCCGTAGCATTTTCCGTTAAGTTCTTGTTAAATTCATCATTTCCTAAGTTTTTTTCCACATGGTAGCATCCAACTTTTGTTTAATTCCCCATTTTAACATTTAATTCACCAATTTAACGTTTAATTCACCGTTTAATTTGTTATTGACCATAAATATTGTAATAATTTTTTTTCATTCAAAAAGTACACGATTTATTTAGCTACATTAATATCAATCGTTTAAAAATGATACAATCTATTGTCATTTTTGCACTATAAAATGCTAATGAAGTAATTAATAAAAAGTTAAAAGTAATTAAATAGTTTTAGGTAATCAAAAACTATTCATATCAAAAAATTACACTTCTACATACGAACTTTTTTTTTTTAAACTTATTTTCCAAAGTATTTGGAAATATAAGAGCCACCTCAAACTAATTTGAAAAATAAGCTTCAAACAAAATCGCTCCTGGAGCAGCGATTTCCTACCCTATTGGGCTGGAGATTGGGTTTTGACCATTTAAGAAAGTCGCTGTTTGGAACAGCGTTTTAGCACATGAGGGAAATCGCTCCTAGGAGCAACGATTTCCTTGGGCAGTTGAGGGAAATCGCTCCTAGGAGCAGCGATTTTCCCTATTAATTTTTTTTTTCTAAAAACGTTGTCTAATGCAGCGATTTCTTCTGCGGAAATACGAATCCAGTAGCTTCTTTTCGAGTCATTTGCCATTTCCCTCTTTCATAAACAAACCCACAATACCACGGCTCTATTGAACAATATGTGTTCAATGAGGAAGAAACTTATCTTGATAATGAGAGAGTAAGTAATGATGGAGGGCTTGACTATGATGAGGGAGATTATGACGAAGATGGTTTAAGTGATGAGGGAGACTATGATGAAGATGATCTGAGTGATGAAGGGGTTGAACGTGAACAACAGTTAGTGCTAGTTAATGTAGGTGACAATGTTCAACCTACACAGACCACATCGTCTTCTGTTCCTTTTTATGATCAATTAGAAGAGGATGTAGAAAGAGGTGATTGGACTATGGAGGCTCAAAATTCATGTAGTCTTGAGGGAGATGAATTTGTTAAGGGTATGGAGTTTTCGAGCAAGAAAATTTTGATTGAAGCGGTGAAGAGTTATTGCATCAAGGCTAATCAGTCATATACTTGTCGAACGTCTAACAAGAGTGTGCTTGATTTAGTGTGTCCCAATTCTTGTGGTTGGAAACTTTGTGCTCGCCAAAAGAATAGTGATTGGACTATAGTGACTTATAAAGGTCCACATACATCTACTTGTGTTAGCGACAACCATAGTGCACGCCATTTGAATTCATCTATCATTGGTCATTTTATCAAAGAATGTGTTCGGGTGGATCCAACTCTTAAGGTTGGTGTGATCATTGAGATGGTAAACACAACGTACCATCACAGGATTAGTTACTTCAAAGCATGGACTGGAAAGCAAGCTGCAATCGCAGAGATTTATGGTAGTTGGGAAGAATCATATGAGCGTCTCCCCCATTACATGCAAGCTTTGAGAGATGCACACCCAGGTATGGCTGTGGAATGGGTATACAAATCAGAACGCCCTGGTGTAAATGTTTTCAAAAGGTTATTTTGGGCATTCAAGCCTTGCATTGATGGATTTGCGCATTGCCTTCTTGTACTTGTCATTGATGGTACTCATTTGTATGGAATTATAGCTTCCATGAATGATGTTGGTAGTGGGTGGACCCCTCCAGATGCATACCATCGCTTTTGCATTCGCCATGTTGCTTCAAATTTGAATACTTATATAAAGAATGTTGAGGTGAAGAAAGTATTTATTGCTACTGCTTTTCAACGAAAAATACAAAAAGCAAGCAAAGGTTTAAGGCGCATTCGTCATATGAGTGAACAGGCTTTTGCATACATAAGTGAGATGGATAGGGAGAAATGGTCAATAGCATTTGACGGGGGTCAACGATATGGCTATGCTACTACGAACATGGCAGAGGTCTTCAACGGCATCATGAAAGGTGCTAGATTCCTACCAGTTGCAGCTATTGTTGAACTTACTTTTTACCGTGTGAACAAGTGGTTCGTGAAAAAAATGGAAATAGCTAGAGAACGACTTGCTTCTAATCATCCGTACACTGTCTATGTTGAGAGAAAATTAGAAGCAAATAGACGTAAAGCACGATATCACAGCGTAGAGCCATTTGACATAACAAATGGCAAATACGAAGTCACAACCGGAAAAGGCGAACGAATACAACGCAAAGGCGGAAAGCGTTACACTGTTAACTTTGCAAACCGCACGTGCACTTGTAAAAAAGTTCGGGTTTTCCACTATCCTTGTTCACATGTCTTAGCTGTTTGTTCAGCATATAGCTTATCTGAAGACACATTTGTCGATCGTCGTTTTCGCACAACTAGCTACATGAGGACCTATGAGCCGCAATTTGAACCTGTGCTTGACTCTACTCAATGGAGGGAATACAATGACCCTCGTCTGATTGCTGATGCTAGTAGAGTAAGAACAAAAGGACGTCCAAGGTCAAAGAGGTTGCGTAATGAGATGGATGATCGTACTAATAGAGGACTCAGATGTGGCTTATGCAACAGAATAGAACATAATCGACGTAGTTGTACACAAAATCAACGTGGTTAATTTGTGTATTTTTAAGTATTATATTTCATGTTTAATCTTTATGAATTCTATTTTAATTTATTTTGATGTTTAATCTTTATACATTTTATTTATATTATTTCACAAAACATATTCCATATAAGAAAAACGCAAAAAAAAAAAAAAATAGAGGACTCAGGGAAAATCGCTGCTCCTAGGAGCGATTTCCCTCATGTGCTAAAACGCTGTTCCAAACAGCGACTTTCTTAAATGGTCAAAACCCATTCTCCAGCCCAATAGGGTAGAAAATCGCTGCTCCTAGGAGCAATTTTGTTAGAAGTTTATTTTTCAAATTAGTTTGAGGTGGCTCTTATATTTCCAAATACTTTGGAAAATAAGTTCTTAAAAAAAAAAGTTCTCTACATACTTCATATATCTTGTAAAATAATTACATAGATATGTTCAAAATGAATCCCATGAAATTCGATATCCAAAAATTAATGGTAAAAAAATGAATACAAGAGCTAAAAGTTAGCTGAAAAATAAAGTTTGTGTTTTAGTTGCATCTATTATTGTTGTAACTGTAGCCAAAAGCACGAGAATTCCCATTAATGGCAGATTGTGGCCCAAGATCAGCAGCCACAACAGTCGTTGTTAAAAAGCATACGCTCCATTTACACGATCGAGAACAAGGGCTGGAACCGATAAGAAGAGAAATGAAACTGAAGTAATTTCCTGAGCCAATACTCCTCCAAGAACACCACCAAAATCAAATATGGTTGACAGTATTCCAGCACTTTCATGGGACAAGTGCACACCAGCAACAGCTTCAAGTTCATCATAAAACAACAACTATGTCAAAATTTGATCATTGCACTAATAAACAGCAGATAACTCTAATATCAATGGCAGTATTATTACCTGTATGTCTGATATAGAATGGCACCCAATACAAAAATTAATCTATTACCTCAAGTAGCAACACCAACAAAATGCAAAAACAAAAATAAAATACCAACAAAATGACTCGCAATTCACCATTTTCTCCTCTAAACAACAATCAAATAATAATTAATACACTAACCAAAGCAATTTCCATATAAAATACAGGGAAATCAAGTAAATCAAGCAATATACCTTAGGAAAACAAAGGAATCACCAGTAACTAATCTCTCAGAAGTCACAAAGTCTAATGACAGTCCCTGCAGCATAGATATACATACTTTAAAAATCTAATGAGGGAAGGAGAGCAACTTAGAAAGCAAAAATCCATCATTTGAGTAGCTGCCAAGCCAAATGGTAATAATAATAGGTACAGCAAGTAGCAGTCACCGTCTCAACAGCCTCTTAATAATTTGAGTAATAATAATATCATAACGAAGGAAGAAAGAATTGATGATGAAAGACAGAGATAATCCCTGATTTTCAAACAGCATAAGTACAAAAAATAGAACAGCATAAGTACACACCAATTTTTGAATTAGCACACCTGTAATCCAAAGCATAAACCCTAAATTTCGAACAAAAACCCTAAATTTTCGAACATAGACCCAAAATTTCGAACATAAACCCTAAATTTCGAACATAAAACCAAAATTTCGAACATAAACCCTAAATTTCGAACATAAACCCTAAAATTTCGAATATAGACCCTAAATTATCGAATATTCAGCCCTAAATTTTCGAACATCCAGCCCTAACTTTCGCTATTTAAAAAAAAAGGGTAAATTTCACCATACCTGATCAGTTTCTTCGAAGGAGAAGATCGCAGGAGAAAGAGAAGGGTCGAAAAATCGAAGGAGATCGAAGGAGAAGGGGCGAAAATCGAAGGAGAAGGATGGGTTAGTGTTTGAAAGCAACTGAGTTTTCGTAGAAAATGATGTTCTGTAACTTGTATTCGAAAAGCTACTGAGTTTTGATTGAAAAAGCTGCTATGTATTTGGTTAACGGTACAATAACGTTTTTATGTTTTAAAGCTACGGAAAATATAAATTCTAAAATTGGATGCTATCATGTGGAATTTTCTTAAAAAAGTGCTACCACTGGCATTTTATGAAAACACGATGCTACCACGTGGAATTTTCCAAAGAAATATAATCACTATGATCTCACTACATGGGCTTCAGTGGTAGAGCCATTTTCAAATTTAACAACAACACAAATGAAACTCAAAAGTGGGCATTAAACAAAGTATAGTTCAGTCTTTAGGTTCAAAGACAACTTAATAAGAGATCAATGAAATGGTATGATAGATCAATATTAAAATAAACATGCAAGCTTGCATAGAAAATTAATAAGAGAACATAAGGGCCAAATTTTTATTATTTCAAGGGGAATTTGACAACTTGTTAGGTGATTTAAATTGAAAAAACGACCATTTTGTTCTTTTAGCACATGTTGCATTAATACAAATTGTTAGTTGCAACAAATATTACAAGATAAATCACATAATCTGATATAGCTATAATGTAGGTGAACATTTTGATCTGTCAATTTGCATTATGATCTTGGTGAGAATCTTGGTCTGAATTCCAGTTTATTACATTCATCAATAACTAATGGAACTATGCATAATCTACAAGCTAATTAGATTCACAAGGGAAGCAACTTCATTAACCAAAATGCAATACAGAAGTCACAAACCTTGAGGCAAGCTACTATGAAACACTCTTGTACCACCTGCTCACATTCGAGAAAGTCTCAGTTGGCTTCTCCCACACTGCCGAGTACACCTTGATGTCATCCTTAGTGATCTAATCACTATCCATGAGTGAAGATATCAAGATAGTTACTATATGCTTAACATGAAATTCCAATAAACTCTTTGGCACAAATATACTTGTACTTCAAAATTCGGCTCAAGTCATAAGATGCGACAATGTTTTTATTGATTAAGGCTTTAACATCATTGTAAAATTATACTTTAAGTTTAGTTAAATCATGTATCAATACTACTTCATTTTATCCATTTTAAGAACCTTAGATAGATACGCAACATCCAAAAAGCTTTTATTTTGATTGGGTAATGTATCAAATTCTAAAGCATATAATTCAGTAACAAAGAATACTATATATGACAATTTAGCAACATATTTAATATTTGAAGGCATACTGATGATAATAGTCAAGATTATTCACTACCTAATACAATTCATTTTTGAATTAAACCAAGATGAAGGCCTGATACCTAAAAGACATGTAATTGACTTTATAACAACCATAAATCAACATTGTAAACCTCCCACAATCAATTTTTCTTATTTGGCAGATCAAAAATCTGACCCAATAGAAAATTTTCATAATCTTAAGATGTGGTTTTATGTAGGATTATTCTTGGACAGTACTTCAACTGAACTAAAATTCACAATTCGGCAATACAACCCAGATCAGATAAAAACAAGTAACAATATTTATCAATTTATAAGTTAAAACATAAAAGAACTCATTCAAATCTTTAAAAATTCAAATCAAACAATATTAAATTGTCAAAATTCAAACAAGAAAAAAAAAAATTAAGTATCCCGAGGTCTATTATTTTCCATGGAGATGAGCATTAAGGGATTTGAGACTAGATTCGGTGTGAAGATCTTTAAAGATGACTGCCTTTGTTAAAAATAACATAACTCTTTCTATCAGTAGAAAAAGAAAACCTTAACTTTTATATTCTCAAGCACTATAGTAACCTTTCTATTAGAGTGCTTCCATCTAAATGGTTAACTGGCTGAAAACGGGCTAATGCAACATGCTAAAAACCATCAACCTAAAAATCAAGTGTGCACATCTACAGAGATCAAATAAACTACACATTACAATTCGAAAAATTTCTGTTAGTAGATTGTAATAATATCTTGTTGTATGAATTAGTTCAGATCAAAAACGTAATGCGACCAACACATATCCATTCTCAGCCATAATGAATATGTAAATATAGTCTGCACAGATCAGCATAGACCCTCAAAGCATTCACAAGTAGCACAAAACAACAATATTCTTCCCTTACAGTCTCCCACTCGGTGCGCTAGCTTGTAACTTACGAAACAATATGCACTCATTGACCCACAAGCTGATCCTGCAATTGTATAACAAAACCATGATAAATCCTTAAATTCAAACAGTAATTAAAATCAATCCTAGACATAAATTAGCTCATCCCCGCATTATACCAGATTTGAACTCGAGTTAACTTGTGACTGCTATAAATTGGACAGTCAAATATGATTTGCTACCAACCATTCAGTGACCAAATCCCCATTTATACATGGTAGATTATATCAGACAATTTGCAAATGACTTGAGATGCGATTATTTTATCTTATAATCATTTGGCATCAATTAAACCACCAAAGTTTGGCTTGAACTTGATCGAAACCTCACTATATGACTCAAATATAATTTGAAGTGTATGTGACTCAACATAAATTCATTGCAAATCACCTAATCTAAAATAAACTTCAACCAGTACTACTACTATAGGAAATAATAATCAATATTTAGGAAATAATTAGTAGAATATTTCTGATTTTATCCTAGAATATTATTTCATGTTTTTTAGGAAGTTGAGATATTTCTTATTATTTAGTTTCCTTTTTGTAAGATTTATCTTTTGTATTTATAGGGGGCTTTGGCCTTCTTTTGAGTTGTGTTTGTATTGATTTCTTTGAAAATTTGTTTGACTATTTGTTGCATTTGGGTCACTGAAATCATTTGATGGTCATTTTGGTTTTCTTGTTCTGCCATTGTTGATAAAGAATAGAAGGAAGGTTAAAGGTAGATGACGAGATCCGAAAAAAAATGTGTTGCCGGTCCCGGAAAACATCTTATGGCTCTTATGGCTCTGATACCATGAAGAAATTAATATCAGAATATAAAAGATAAATTTAAAGTTTAAATTAATTTGTTTCTCATTCTCATACTTTCAAAAGAAGGCCAAAGCCCCCTATAAATACAAAAGATAAATCTTACAAAAAGGAAACTAAATAATAAGAAATATCTCAACTTCCCAAAAAACATAAAATAATATTCTGGGATAAAATCAGAAATATTCTACTAATTATTTCCTAAATATTTGATTATTATTTCCTACAACTACAAATTAGATTCAAAACCAAATATTAATCACCAAGCATCAATCCAAAAGAATGCAATGATTAATTTTTCTATCCAGAAATCACAGTATTAATACAAATTAGATTTAAATTAAGGTAGCAGCAAAAATAAAAAAATTAGAGCTTAAAAACACTAATAAAAAAATCAAACCCTGAAAACATTTATCAAAGAATGTCCTATAATTTACCCTAAATAATAAATTCACCCAAATATAAATAAAAAAACGAAAAAGAAAAATTGATCGGATAAAAAAAATCATACCTTGAAACACTTTAAAAGAGTAGCAGCAGTAGCTTCAGAAAGAAGCTTATCAATAATCTGATAAAAACCTAGGTTGCTGAATGAACAAATCATACCACAAATTTGCAATTTTCTCCTCAAATGAAATGATGCTTAGTATTTTTAGGGGTTTTCTAGGCCAAATTGAAGCAAACAAAAAGGAATGGAAGCCAAAACACGGAAGCAGAAAAAGGTACTAACGGAGGAAAGGGATGCAAGTAGGAATATAGAAGGAGAAACGGGAATGAGTAATAGAATGAATGAACAGTAATTTCACTGTTCATCAGCAAATGATGAATAGTATTGCTGGCTTACAAACTTTTTATATTTATTACTAGTTGTGGGGCCGCGTGCGTAACCGCGTGCTACGCACGCGGTCCCCCAAGTTACACTATCGAATTTAAAAATTATCATTTTATACACGTATTATAAAAATAATACGAATGAAAATTTTAGAATGTTGATGTGCTGCAAATGTGTAAAAGACGAAAGGGCTAAAAATGTATAGGTAATATTAGGTAAAAACATCAAAGTAAGGCATGAAAACTTATTGAAGGTTCTATATGTTCAGCCACGAGGCATGAAAATGTATTGAACAATTGCAAGCCTTTTCGTGGAACAGTTTTATTTCCTTAACCACACGTGGAAGGAGCTCAAATACTAAAATGCTACTTGTATTGTATGGTTATCATTGAGATATCCTTAATAAACTATAAAAAACGGGTAAGGCTTCGTCACTGTTCATTTTGCAAAAATGAACAGTGAATCTACTGTTTTCTTTCTGATTTTCGTGCTTTTCATATCCATCTATTACTTCTCCTTTTCATGTTCTTTTCTGGGTTCCTTTGCTCATCTCTTTCCCCTTTCCTTTTCTTCTAATTGATCCTCTTCAATCTTGATTTTTACTCTTCAAATTCATATTGCTTTGCCTTTAAAGATCAAGATATGTTGCTTTGCCTTTGAAGATCAAGCTTCGCCATTGAGGTATTTTGAGTGTAATTTCAAACGAGGAGGTGAGCAAAAAGAAGGACTTTAATGGTATTTAGGTTTTTTTAGATAGATCCACTTGTGAGTTGCCTCTTTTATAATCTATGTTAATTTTTGTGAGTTGCCTCAATAGTTAGGGTTTTAAATCTTATTTCTTAATCATACATGAGTCATCTACATTTTTGTGATTTGGGGTTTTTTTTTACGGTTTTTTACAGGAAAAAAAAAACCTTTGTTTATATGTAATTTTCCACAATTTTTAAAAATTTTCTACCTTCTCATCAAGAGCACCATAACCACTAAAATCCACACTAATGCCCAGTGGGAAATTGTTTTCTTTCTCATCGGAGCAATGCAGATTAAGATAAACAGTTTGTCCATTTTGATTCATTAGCAATTCAATTGCCTAGCAGAAAAATCATCCCCAAATTTTTGGGTTTTCATTTAGCAATGACATTCAGAAAGATTAGATGAGCTTAATTGTAAGTAAAAAGTTGTTTTTCAGGAAGTTTTTTGTTGGGAATTTTTTTTCATGGGTTTTTCTTTTTGGGTTCTTAGGTGATCTAGGTTGTTTAATATTTGTTTTGTTGTTTTTTTAGATTTGGATTTTGGGTGGGATTTTGTTATTTGTGATTAACTTTACATTTATTAGCTAATATTCAAAAGTAGATATTGCTTCATCATGTTGATTGTCAAGGAAGAAGATGGTCATCAATATCTAACGAATTCCTTCATTTTGTTAAAGTGACATCTATTTTATCTATTCATGGTTGAATTCTAATGGTCTTGTGTAATATGATTTCTAGGGGATTGATAAGGAGTTGCTGCCTTTTATCCTGGTATATGCCTTTCTAATGTTAGCATACTGATTACATAGCTGCATATATCCATGATAATTTCACATAATATTAAGTGGTATATCCTGATGTACTCAATTGATTATCTCGATATATGATCATCGCTTAGGAATGCTTCCGCACAATTAGTATCTAAGATTGCTAATTGTTATCTTAGTTTCAGGTAGGTCTTAGCAAGGATGTGCATAGTGAGATGATAATATATGCCATTTGCATTATTGCGAAGTAGGCTTTTGTCTTTACGATGTTTTTCTGAGGATATTGATTACTGTGTGCTTTTTAAAGGATTTAGTTGTGTGGTGATATTTTGGTTTTGACGTAGACACTTACCTTAAAAGTATATCAGGTATTTTCTATAAATGATGTGCATTAGGATGAACAAACCCTAATACTTATAGTGTGTCTTGAGGCTACCAAGATTTTGAACAATTATCAACCATCCTAAACAATGCTATGAAATGTTTGGACTCTAATTTTTTAGGCAGTGTATTTAGTATGTTTTCCAACTAAATTTTCAGTGGTTGAGCTGAAAGAAAAGTATTATACGGATACCTTTGTTTTTGTTCCTCTAATTGATGAAGTGAGTTGAATTATTTTTCGTTTCACTAAACTGTCATTAATGTGTTATGCTTTAGAGGTTGGCCAGTGGTGAATGGTTCATTGTTCGTGTTTTAATTACACTCACCAGCTAATCATATTAGGAAGTCATATAG
Source organism: Amaranthus cruentus (assembly GCA_019425755.1). Classification (NCBI taxonomy): domain Eukaryota; kingdom Viridiplantae; phylum Streptophyta; class Magnoliopsida; order Caryophyllales; family Amaranthaceae; genus Amaranthus; species Amaranthus cruentus. The sequence continues at coordinate 3,380,849 of CM033463.1, forward strand.
TTGGCACAGCTACTGCTGGGTAGGGAAACAAAATGGATAAAAAGAAGACAATAACCGGTTTTCTTTAAAACATGATACAATAGTTTAGGTGATTCATGCTTAATTTGCACCAAAACATGTAATAAATGTCCATTTAATAGTATTGAATTCCCCTTTTCCATACCGAGGAATATGCCAATGGAAGGAAGGATAAGACATAAATTTGTTGGCCTTTTGGTTCCTTTTGACATGTTCAAATTATATGAAACAAATGTCTCTTTGTCTCAAAACATAATCAACTTTTCATTCTTTTTACAGGAGATGAATATGCAAATTGGTCCCCAGTTCCAAGAGGAATTACAACGACACCAACTTCCATCATATATGGTAATGTTGACATTTATTTTTACTTTCAATTCATCCAAGTTTTTTTGAATCTTGAAAGGCTTATTATGCCCTTAATTTGTATGTGAATCCTGTTCTTTTTGTATATTTTTTTTGCATGCTTATCCTATCTGATGTAAATTTAGGTAAATAATATTAATGCGAGATAGGAGAGGATTGAATTAAAGCCACAATCTTCTGGCGGTGCTGTTAGTATTAGTAATATTGAGCATAAGGTTATAAATCATAATCCTAAGCGAAGCAGTCCAAAAGCGGAGTTAAGAAATATTTACAGCCAACTGTGTCAGGATGACGTGCCTATGGTGAGATGATTAGCTGCCAGCTACAATTGAACCTGCCTTTTTAAAGTAGATTGTTATGTCAATGTTTGAAGATTTGACACAAAATGGTAATCCCTATTACTTTTGTGGCTGCTCTACACCTTAGAGTACGCTAGACTGATCGATCAAAGATGCTTATTTTCTATTGGGTTTGTATGGATGTTTTATGCATATTGTGGATGGCACTAAGGGGCGTTTATTAGGTTTAAAGAGAGTGTGTGTGTTCATTAATATGTGGTTGTGAAATGTGAACTGAATTTTTCATATATATAACAATATCCTTGTATAGCTAATATTAGTCATTGTTTGAAATCAATATATCAATTTTCTTGTCTTATCCAATAGAAGGTATAAGGATAGTGAGGGAAGCTTTTTGATGTTGATAATTGCTCTTTCCAATCCTCAAAGACACTGGACAATGGACATGATTCAAATGATACATTTTTTCTTCACATGAATCATTATATCCCCCATTTTTCTTGCTAAAGCTTATATAAGATGAGACATAGCAAGCGACATGTAGCAAGCAAGTCTTTGATCTTTTTGCTTAAGAATATCAATATGACTAGGTCTCTTTTAATGATGTTTCGTAAAACAATTTTTCATAAATAGCTTTTCAAATAAAAAGAAATTTTGATTTTAACTTGTTTATATTAGAACAATTAAATTAGCAGTCTGAATTAGTTGAAAATAAGAAAGCCGACTACTGTATGTATTTCACTGTAGTTGACATTATTTTGTTTGTTTATGCATCTTATTAGGTGCGTTTGGCATCAAAGAGATGTATTTAATATTGTGCAGCTCTTGGGAAGCTTTTGGAGCCACAAGATTGCATTGCACATATGCTTTTGGAGCCACAAGCTTTTGGTAGCCGATCACGGGCTACCTATACTGAATAATGTTCTGTTTCCGAAAACAAGAAGATTCTTCGCCTGTATAAAAGAGTTGAGGAACAATTTCGAGGCAGGTCTGTACTTTATTTTGCACAGGTTTGTTGCTATTATTTTCGTGTTTCCTCTTCCCACCTTGAATTTCAAAACAACTACAGTCTATGACGATATCACCATCGCGCGCGTACAAAATTATCTACCCTTTCTTCATAGACAATGTGTACGGACTCAACCCTTTGGAATTTCATCTCCATATCCAATGACTTTCTCTTAACAACATTCCCAAATCATAAGCGAAGATGAGCATTTGGTTGATGCACACATTCTGTCTCAAGGAATAGCTTCCAACTGAATTTTATTCCAAATCTCAATTCCCCAACGAAGGACATAAAACGAGCTCAACATAAACAAATGCTTGTTGAATTTTTTTGTTACGTTGACCTTAACAACCAACTGTACAAAAACAAGCTCAACCAAATTGTTTTGAAAGTGATCACGCTAATCAAATGCTAATCTTAACTTTTCATTGTTAGTTCAACTGATAGAATTTAATAATAATATCAATGAAATTGGTGACAAGAGCTTTCTTAACTGAACATTTTTTGGGTGTTTTATCCATAATCAGCAACTTATGAAGTTTGTAAAAAAAAGCATTGCTCTATTCAGAACTGAAAAACAGTCATATCTGTTAGTCTTTTGTTCCTGCACAATAAAGTATTGTCCACATAAAAATAGTAGCTTGTACACATCCTTTGTTTTCCCATAACAAAGGGCTATTGCATTGGATTTTTCCGGCTGCACAAAATCATGGCATTATAAGTTGCTTTTCTGATTTTTGAGATAGTCATATGATCCAACTTATATATATATATATACATATATATATATATATATATATATATATATATATATATATATATATATATATATATATATATATAATTGTCAAGAAGATAACAACATCAGCTCACGCAACTCAACAATATAATTGTCATTAGGTTCTGCTTATCACAATCAAGAAGATAACAACATTAGCTCACGCAACTCAACACAAGGTCAAATTCTCTAATTTCTTCTTTTTTTCATATATATTATTGATAATTGTGGATATATGTTTTGTTCTCGAATTATGGATGCCTATTGCGTGAAATTCGTAAAGTTTGTTGATTATGTTGAAGTTACCCTTGAACATAGAATATTGTAGAAATCACGTTACAAAAACTTTGTTAATGTAATGGTAGAGATAGGAAGAAAATAAGGGAATAAAAATAATCTTGAATAGCAGTGATTTGATGCTGATTTGAGATGAAAATTCATCAAAAATCAAGTTAGATTTGAAAAAATTGAAAGTAATAGACATATATAGATAGAGAGAAATGAGAATTATAACCTATTACAATTACCGGAGGAAAATTGTGTTGGGAAGGTTGATCTAGAATGGGAGGGAGAAGCAAGGTTTGTTATAAACAGTACGCATTGAATTTTCTGACTGCAAAGAATCGTTTAGTTTTAAGATTCTAGCTTTTAAAATTTAATTCAAGAAATCTCACCAATGTATTAAGCAATTCTGGGTTCTTGATTAGTCTATTGTTGACTTCAAGCAATGACCCTTTAATACAACACCTGTTTGAAAGATCATGCAAAGTTGAAATAGAGTGAGAGCAAAAAAAAAACAGACAGATGAAAAGCATAGTGTAACATAAAACTCACCTCACAATGTAGGGAGCATCCATGGACATTACACAAAATAATATTTGGTTGAAAGTCAGAAGTGCAATCTTCAGGTGAAATTCATATAATATAGTAAAAAGCATAATATAATAAGTCATGACAGATTCACTCTATTCTACCAAATGGTAAATAAACTTACGAAATAAAATACTTTCTGGATGGTATTGTTCATTTAGCTTTTCTATTCACTCTATTCTACCAAATGGTAAATACTAACTGATCTTAACTTATAAAACAAATACTTTCTGCATTAGTAGCATCAAACAACACTTGATAGATCAGTTAGTATTTGTTTGCTTCACAAGAGATTCAAGCACCAATAAGGCTACTCCCATCCAGCCCTTCGCCTAAGGCTATTGAACCAGATGCGAAGGATGCAATCATAACTCTGCCAACTGAGAAAATGGATAGCTCAAAAGTGTTTTTCACCCCTCCTACTGTCATAGGTTATGTTATGTCCCCACTGCCTGTTTTTGATCTGTAGAAACTGTTAGAGACAATGAACTGTAACAAGAGGGGGGGGTGAATTGTTACTGTGCCCTAGGAGTATTTTTGCCCTATTTTCTTGCGGAATTTTGATAATAAAAATACTCAAGGCAAATTAAAGAAAACTATAAAGAACACAAGAGATTAACGTGGAAAAGAGCCACGACCCTCTAAGGATTTTTCTTCTCTTATTAATTTTATGTAAATATAATTCTCTATTACATAAAATTAATTCTCCTTCTCTTTCTCTTTCTCTACTCGGTTCTTCTACTCGTTCTCTTTTTCTCTCTTTACAAAAATTCTTCTCTATTCCCCTTAGACTTACCCAAGTCTAATTACAAATTCTCTCAAAAACCCATACATAAAACTTCTCTAAAATGGATGAACAAAACAAGAATAGCACAAGGAAATTTTGTGGAATTAATAAGCTTTTAAAGAACACTCAAGATTTCCTCTTCTTGATTTTCGGATCTCACGATGGGTGTTGGGCACAAATAATTTCTCTCTTTGTTGATCACCAAATGTGTGCCGGTTGCTAATGATGCATATATATAACAATGAGAACTCTTAAACCCATAAACCCATGAACTAAAATGATAGGAGTGGATGCACGGTTATATTAGGTTTAGTAATAGGAAGCTTGGAGGTTACTCCAAGTTCTTTTTGTCTTTTAGCTAAAAATAGCCAAGATCCTAATTCTTAGGAGATTTTTTAGGACTTAATATTTTAATGAGTGTTTATTTTAATTCCAAGTTATTCCTTGTGCTGCCTTGACTTATTCACCCGTACAACAAAAATAAAAAGAAAACTAATAATTATTTTTCTTAATAAATTCGTTGACCAATTCTCTGACGGTTGACCTGGGAACACTGCACTGTCTCCGTTTTGACAGTCTTCGATTTTGACCAATCTGGAACTGGTCCATGTGACTTATTTGACTTTGACTTTGACTTCGACACGCAATGCTCTTTGCACAACCTTCTTTAGGTACCATCGACGATTATGATAATTGGATATATGACCTATAAAACAATCTCAAAAATAATTTGTTTGTTTATAAAAGTTAAGTTATCATCAAAACCAAATGGGCCAACAAATTCCCCCTTTTTGATGATGGCAAACTTTATAAACAAACTTAAGTAAAACATATAGAGTAAAACAAATACCTTGAACATGCTAGAGATTAATCACAAGTTCAAACATATTTAGCAAATCAAATCGTTACAAATAATTTACTAAACTCCAAAAAAACGTATTACTCTAATAAATTAAATTTTAAAAACTTGTCAAAAATCATGTGGTTAAACATGACTTAAGTTTTCAAAATAAAAAACGACTATGTAAAACAATAGACATATAAAATAAGAAACACAATAGTTTAAGAACTTCAAGAATATGAAGTTGAGAATGTCTTTAAGTCAAACATAGGTGATAACCAACAATTAATTGACCAAACAGTGGAGTCCAAAACCAAAACATAAACATACTAATACATGAAGCATAAAACAGAACAGACATCATATTAAGAACATATAAATATTAAGTAGAACATTTCTCAAGACTAAGTCAAGCATAAGCATTCTCAAGAATCAATCATAAGTTTGTTGCCTTTCTTCCCCCTTTTGACATCAATCAAAAAGTAGGGGTTTTAACAATCCACAGCACTAAGGCAAGCATTAGATAAATTGAGAAAGTAAGCAGCAAACTAAGCAAGTAAATACCTAAACATGAATCATGAAATGCAAGCTAATAAACATCATAGACCATGAGGGATGAGCAAATGAAGGATAAGAGAAGTAAATGATGGTTAGTAGCATAAGAAAACATAGTTTGTACCCCAGCTGGTACATCAAAGACAAAAAAAATGTTTAGAAATTACAAATTCAAAAAGTGAGGCCAACAGAACATCTAAAATATTAAACAGAAGAAGGAGGGATCAGCCAGCAGTCTCTTCATCAACATATTCCGTCTGCACTTCCACAGTGTCGAGCTTTGCCCCAAGACGTGACTCCATTAGGGTCAGCTGCTCAGCAAGAGTGGTGAGTGAGACACGAACTTCACTTTGAAAAGCACAGAGTTGAGACTGTAAATCAAGGACTTTGGATAGTAAATGAGCAAGGGTAGTAGGAGGAGGAGGGATAGTAGTAGAATCATCAAAACCAGTTGGTGGAGGTGAATTGGGAATAGGTGATGGTGGAGGTGATGGAATATGAAGTGGTGTGGGTGAATCTGGTTTCGGTGATGGAGGGGTTGGAGAGGTAACATCATCATGTAGGCACGAGGGACTTTTGGAAGCTAACCTCCTGCTCTTCCTTGGAGTGAGCACGGATGATTTCTTGATTTTCTTTAAAGGCATATGTAAATCTTCATCCTCCGAACTAGACTCTGCCTCATCCAGTTCCAATTTTTCTTTTCCCTCAACTAGTTCCCCCTTACTTCCAGCTTCCCCCTCAAATGGTGCTTGCACCTCTTCCTCATTCACTTCTACCTCGTTAGGAGTGGCAGAAGGAATAGTGTCCTGTTCTCCTTCTTCTTTTTCTTTCTCTACCTCTTCTTCTTTTTCTTTTTCTCCCTCACCTTCTTCTTTTTCTGTTTTCTCTTCTTCTTCATCATCAGAACTTACTTCCACCTTTTCAATGGCATGTACCAGAATCCCTTTTTCATTTAATTGGAGATGCAAATTTGTAAGGCACCTCTCACTGATCTTGTTATTGGCACTCATAGGGAATTCTAGTCCATCCAATGGGACTCCAAACTTCTTGAAAATACACGTTAACAAACCTCCATAGCCTACCATTAGGCCCTTTTCAATGCATTCAGATAAATGTGACACCATTAACGACGGAAAATTAATTTTGATGTGGTTTGCTAAGCAGTAGATGAGTGTTGCGTCACGAAGATTTACCTCACTACGCTTTGAATTGCGCGGTAAAATAAATCTTCTTGCAATGTTGTATAGCAATTTGTGGAGTGGTGATAGTGATGTATGAGTGAAGCGTTTCTTCCTATCTTGACCAAGAAATTTTACTACCGTTTTCTCAGTTATACCCGAAAAGACGATTTTTGACCCTACGTAATACGTATCAAACCCTACAACAGGAACTCCAAACCATTCCCCCAGCATTAAACTATTAAATTCAATTTTAATGTCTTTAATCATACTTGAACAAACCCCATTGTCGATTGAAAAATTTTGAATAAACTCTCGCATGAGATGTGGGTAAATTGAATTGCAAGAAAAATTACTCATTAATTCTTCCCATCCTTGATTACTTAAAATGGCATGTAATTGAGGAAAGGGAGTGGAATCATACCAATACTTGTCCAAACCAAAACCTACGGACATTTCCTTAGCGATTTCTTCAGCACAATCAGGATCAACAACCTTGGCCTTCTTTGCGGGTTTTGAAGATGTGCTTCCTTTTGTTGCAGAAAAAGCCCTTTTTGTGCCGACATGCATGAGTTTTGAGGTTTTGGGTTTAGATTGAGGTGTTGATGATTGAGGAGTGTCTGATGAAGGGTGGATGACTTGAAGCGGTTCCGGTTGAATGAGTTTGTATGTTTTGCCTTTGGTGTTCTTGGAAGATGAGGACTTGGGAGATTTCATGGTGATAAGGAGATGAATTGATGAAGGTTAGGGATTGTTAAGAGAGGGAAATGGAGTGACGGTTTGCTAGGAGTAGTACAAGTAATGGGTTTATGAATGATGGATGTGACGTGAGGAGTGTAGGGGTTATAAATGTATGAGGGGACGGTTAATGAAGAGTTTGTACTACTTCTATATTGGTGGTTTTAGGAGGTGTAATGGATATTTATTAATTGAGCTTAGTTCGTTGAATATATCAATTTAGACGACTACTTTCCGAAACACCTCGATGATCCGTCTTCCATTTCTTAAATTAGTTGGCTTACCGAAATAAAATAAAAATAAAATGCTGGAATTTGTGGAAAAATAAAATAAATTTTTGTGATTTTTGTAAAAAAAAGTTTGTGATATTTGAAAAATAATATAAAATAAAATAACATATGCTACTTGGTCTATTCAGTTCACGCAAGCAATCAAGACAAAGTTTATGGCACATACTTAAATAGATGCGTACCTAAATCTCGCAATGATTGAATGATCAATCTTGGTTGTTGTGGTTGATCTAACCCTTCCAATTTTCACGTTGTTTAGAGGAGGAATGCTAGCATTAAACTTTAGTGAATCTTGATCATACCTAGCTCCAACCTCATCTTTTCGAATTGTTCCCTTGGAAGCGGTTTAGTCATAATATCTGCAACTTGATCACTAGTATTGACATGTTTAACAATAATATTTTTATGCTCGACATTGTCCTTAAGAAAATGATGCCTAATATGAATATGTTTAACTCTAGAATGATGCACTGGATCTTTAGATATGCAAATGGCACTGGTATTGTCACAATAAATAGAAACACATTCAAACTTAATACCAAAATCCCTTAGCTGTTGTTTTATCCATAGCATTTGGGAACAGCAGGCTGCTGCTGCTACATATTCAGCTTCCGCGGTGGATAAAGCAACGGTGTTTTGTTTCTTGGAACACCAAGATACTAAACATGAGCCAAGAAATTGTACCATTCCTGAAGTGCTTTTTCTATTCACAAGATCACCTGCATAATCTGCATCACTATACCCTTTCAAGTCATAGACATCACTTTTCGGATAAAATAGGGACAAGTCATCAGTTCCCTTTAAATATCTTAGAATTCTTTTCACAGCCGTATGATGTGATTCTTTAGGATTTGATTGAAATCTAGCACACAAACCAACACTAAAGGATATATCAGGTCTACTAGCAGTTAAGTATAGTAGTGATCCTATCATGCCTCTATACATAGTTTGGTCAATACTAATTCCGTTAGAGTCTTCATCTAATCTTATGTTAGTGGCCATGGGTGTATGGTTTGTCTTAGCACTATCTAGTCCATATTTCTTTAGAAGTTCTTTTATATATTTTTGTTGATGTATAAAAATACCGTTAGCAGTTTGTTTAATTTGCAAACCAAGGAAGAAATTTAATTCTCCCATCATACTCATTTCAAATTCATTACTCATTAGGTCAGCAAATTCCTTACATAACGATTCATGGGTAGCACCAAAAATAATATCATCAACATATATTTGAACAACTAAAATATCTGAACCTTTATTCTTAAAGAATAAGGTTTTATCAATTTTACCTCTTATGAACTTGTTTTCAATCAAAAATTTAGATAATCTCTCGTACCATTGCCTAGGAGCTTGTTTTAGCCCATAAAGAGCTTTATCAAGCTTGTAGACGTGATCCGGAGAAATTGGGTTTTCAAAGCCAGGCGGCTGTTCCACAAATACTTCTTCGTCTAGAAACCCATTTAAGAATGCACATTTTACGTCCATTTGATATAATTTAAAATTCATAAAAGCAGCAAATGAAATAAGAATTCTAATAGCTTCTAATCTAGCAACTGGAGCAAAAGTTTCAGTATAGTCAATACCTTCCTGTTGATTATATCCTTTCACCACCAACCTTGCTTTGTTCCTTACAATTGTGCCATGCTCGTCCAGCTTGTTCCTAAAAACCCATTTTAAACCAATTATCTTTTTGTTCTTGGGTTTTGATTCCAAGTGCCACACTTTGTTTCTTTCAAACTCATTCAATTCGTCTTGCATAGCTACAACCCAATCTGAATCTTGTAGTGCTTCTTCATGATTCTTGGGTTCCAAAGTTGATAGAAATGCAAAGTGTGCACAGAAGTTTCTCATTTGGGACCTCGTTTGTATGCCTTTTCCCATATCGCTTAGAATCAAGTCTAGTGGATGTGACTTTTGTTGTTTCCACGGCTTTGGGACAAAGTCTCTTGTGGAGACAGATGTGGAAGCAGGCTCACTGACTTGGTTCTGATTTGGTTCAGCTTCAATTCTTTCTTCTTGAACTTCTCTAGGAATATCTGGATTAGGAACATCTGGCTGTTCCAAATCTGCCTGTTGTACCTGTTCTTGATTTGGTTCAGCATTCTGGACCAGTTGTTGTTCTTCTTGATCTTGCTCTTTTTGTTTGTTCCCATCTTCTTCCAGATTAGCAAGACCTATCTTAAAATCACCTGTTTCTTGTTCACTTGTCATAAAATTTGTTTCATCAAAGATAATGTGAACAGATTCCTCAACACACATAGTTTTCTTATTATAAACTTTATAAGCTTTACTGTGAGATGAATAGCCAAGAAATACTGCTTCATCACTTCTTTCATCGAATTTACCTATATTTCGTTTTTCATTTACATGCACAAAACATCGACATCCAAAGACTCGAAAATATGAAATATTAGGTTTAATTCCTTTAAATAATTCGTAGGGGGTTTTTGAAGTGATCGGTCTAATTAATACTCGATTTAATATATAGCATGCAGTATTAACGGCTTCGGCCCAAAAGTTTCTAGGTAAACCACTAGCTATTAACATGGTTCTAGCCATTTCCTCTAAGGTTCTATTTTTACGTTCAACTACACCATTTTGTTGTGGTGTTCTAGGTGCGGAAAAATTATGACTTAAACCATGCAAATTACAATAATCCATAAACTTTGAATTTTCAAATTCTTTACCATGATCCGATCTTATGTGGACTAGTTGATTGTTACTAGATTTTTGAATTTTAGATGCAAATGCAACAAATTCATCAAAAGCCTCATCTTTGCTATGTAAAAATAAAGTCCATGTAAATCTACTGTAATCATCAACTATAACAAATACATATCGCTTACCACTGCGACTTTGGATTCTCATTGGTCCACAAAGATCCATATGAATTAATTCAAGTGGCCTTGTTGTGGTCACGACATTTTTGGGTTTGAAGGATGACCTTGCATGTTTTCCTTTGGCACATGGATCACATACTTCATTCTTTTGGAATTTAAGGGACGGTAATCCTCTTACTAGGTCTTTAGATCGTAAAGTATTAAGCAATGAAAAGCTAGCATGACCTAATCGTTTATGCCAAAGAAGAGGGTCATCTTCTATAACACTCAGACATGTTAAACTGGTTTTAGGAACAGTGTGCAGGTCCACCACTTAGGTGTTCCCTTTTCTGATTCCTTCCAGAATGATGTTACCTGTGTCGTTCCTAGAAATGATGCATTTTTCAGAAGTAAAGTTTACAGAGTTACCTTTATCACAAAATTGAGAGATACTTAAAAGATTGTGTTTTAAATTCTCGACCAAAAATACATTATCTATAGCATGGGAACTTGACCTTCCTATCTTTCCTTTAGCAATGATTTCTCCTTTCATATTATCGCCAAAGGTCACAGTTCCTCCATTATAGGCTTCTAGTGAGAGAAATTTTGATCTATCGCCTGTCATGTGCTTGGAACAACCACTGTCGAGATACCATGAGCTGTTCCCCCTCACTAGAACCTGCAAAACGAACTTAGTTGTTAGAGGGTGGAACCCAGCCATCCTTGGGTTCCATGTCGATTATACAAGAATCATATTTCTTAATCCAAACTCTATCGACATATATATGGTTCGTTTTGTTGTGCTGTTCCCTTTTTAAACATTGATGTTTCAGGTGCCCAGTTTTGCCACAAAAGGAACAGGCCCTTTTACTTGGGAGATCAACGTAGACTTTTTTCTTTTTATCTCTTTTATTGTATCCTAAACCTTCGGTTCTTTTAGTTTGAGCGTTAAGAATCCATTTGGGAACCTCTTTGATTTTCCCTTTTTCTCTTGAATTTAATTCAAGCTTAAGTCGTTTATTTTCGTTTATGGCGGATTCTAGATCTAACTTTATGTTATTAAAAACATTTCTACTCTCCTTGTTAGACTCGTCACTCAAATCTATTTCTAACAACTTGAGTTGATTTAATTCAATGTTTAACATGATGTTTTCCTGTTTGACCTTTTCTATAGCTTCTTTTAACATCACGTTATTATCAAGTAAGTCAAAGAATCGAGTTTGCACCTCGAACCTAAAAGAGTTTAGGTAGGATATTTGGTCTTTACAAGCCTTAAGGTCTTTTTCTGTCTTGAGATATGTGGCTGTTTGTTTTTCTAAATTTTCGTGAGATTCTAAAATCATTTTAATTAATCTATGTTTATCCATTTTGAATAAGTAATCAGAAAAAGGATCAGAAGACAGTACCTCTTTTCCTTTAGACTTTTCATCATGCTTTGCCATGAAGCAAAGGTTGGCTGTCTCTTCTTCTTCGACGGGATCTTCAGTTTCGGCCTCGCTTTCGGATTCTCCCCATGCAGCTATCATGGCTTTGCGAAAATCGGCTTTGTTGAAGTTCCTTTTTGTTGGTTGTCTTCCTGTCTCTCTTGCCTTCCCTTTACCCTTTTCATTTTTCCATAGAGGGCATTCCTTGATGAAGTGCTCGGTACTTCCACACTTGTGGCATTCATAGTTTTTGGAATTCGAAGTTCCTCTTTCTTTGTTGTTTCTTTGATTATTATAGTGATTGTTCCTGAAGAACTTCTTGAATTTCCTAACCATCATGGCTGCCTCTTCCTCATCGGTTTCTGATTCTTCTTGCTCGTTTGCTGTCAGAGCCAGACCTTTGTTTCTGGAACTGTCAGCTGTTCCCAAATGTAATTCATGAGTCATAAGGGAACCAGCCAGCTCTTCCAGATTGAACTTTGTAAAGTCTTTAGATTCTTGTATGGCTGTGACCTTGGCTCTCCAGCGATCGTCTTGAGGAAGGCTTCTTAGAATCTTTCGTACTTGTTCATCGGAGGGAATTAGCCTTCCAAGAGAGACAAGCTCATTTGTGATGTTAGTGAACCTAGTAAACATTTCTTGAATGCTTTCCCTAGGTTCCATAACAAATCTTTCATATCTTGACATGAGCAAGTCAATCTTGGAACGCTTTACTTCACTTGTTCCTTCATGGGTAACTTCCAGCAGATCCCAAATCTGTTTTGCTGTTTTGCAACCCATGATTCGATTGTGTTCATTTGGACCAAGCCCACAATGAAGTAATTTGATGGCAAGAGCATTCATCTCCATCTTCTGAAAATCTTCCTTTCATATTCTGTTATCGGTTTGGGAACAGTCTCGTTGTTGGAACTGGTAGTTGTTACCTCGAAGTCTCCAACTTCGATGACTCTCCAAACTTGGTAATTCTCGGCTTTAATGAAGATCTCCATTCTATTTTTCCAATACGTATAGAATTTACCATCGAACATAGGAGGTCTCTGAGTAGAGTAACCTTCTTCCATGCGTTCGTTCATTTTCAGCATCTCTAATAAACCAAGATACGGCTCTCAGGGTTTCCTGATCAAATGAGGAACAGGGCTCTGATACCAATTGTAGAAACTGTTAGAGACAATGAACTGTAACAAGAGGGGTGAATTGTTACTGTGCCCTAGGAGTATTTTTGCCCTATTTTCTTGCGGAGTTTTGATAATAAAAATACTCAAGGCAAATTAAAGAAAACTATAAAGAACACAAGAGATTAACGTGGAAAAGAGCCACGACCCTCTAAGGATTTTTCTTCTCTTATTAATTTTATGTAAATATAATTCTCTATTACATAAAATTAATTCTCCTTCTCTTTCTCTTTCTCTACTCGGTTCTTCTACTCGTTCTCTTTTTCTCTCTTTACAAAAATTCTTCTCTATTCCCCTTAGACTTACCCAAGTCTAATTACAAATTCTCTCAAAAACCCATACATAAAACTTCTCTAAAATGGATGAACAAAACAAGAATAGCACAAGGAAATTTTGTGGAATTAATAAGCTTTTAAAGAACACTCAAGATTTCCTCTTCTTGATTTTCGGATCTCACGATGGGTGTTGGGCACAAATAATTTCTCTCTTTGTTGATCACCAAATTGTGCCGGTTGCTAATGATGCATATATATAACAATGAGAACTCTTAAACCCATAAACCCATGAACTAAAATGATAGGAGTGGATGCACGGTTATATTAGGTTTAGTAATAGGAAGCTTGGAGGTTACTCCAAGTTCTTTTTGTCTTTTAGCTAAAAATAGCCAAGATCCTAATTCTTAGGAGATTTTTTAGGACTTAATATTTTAATGAGTGTTTATTTTAATTCCAAGTTATTCCTTGTGCTGCCTTGACTTATTCACCCGTACAACAAAAATAAAAAGAAAACTAATAATTATTTTTCTTAATAAATTCGTTGACCAATTCTCTGACGGTTGACCTGGGAACACTGCACTGTCTCCGTTTTGACAGTCTTCGATTTTGACCAATCTGGAACTGGTCCATGTGACTTATTTGACTTTGACTTTGACTTCGACACGCAATGCTCTTTGCACAACCTTCTTTAGGTACCATCGACGATTATGATAATCGGATATATGACCTATAAAACAATCTCAAAAATAATTTGTTTGTTTATAAAAGTTAAGTTATCATCAAAACCAAATGGGCCAACATGATCAACATATTGATGCCTCATTTTTTGCATGCAGTTCACAAGCATCGGATCCATCCGGAAGTAAAATGCACATGCGTCGTTGTTTAGATTTACTCGGCTTGAATGTTCTTCCAATCTGGATGAATACAATTGTTGCAGTTCTATCCTATCTTAATATTCCTACACTAATGTAATATGCTATTGATGAATATTTTTTTTGTCGCTGATGTTAACGAATCAAGAAATTTATTTTTGCTAATGTGAATACCAGAATTGGAAATATCAGTCCTATCTATCAGCTAGCAAAAAAAATATTTTCCTTCGCACGCGGCCCACAACTAGTTACTATAAGTGGCGGATATTAAAACAACTTGTAAATCAATAATTTCTTAGAGCATGTTTTTTATTGGTAATAACACAACAAAAGTTTCTAATTCGAATTAAATTGATTTCGATTGAACTTGTAGCTAATAAAAAATAACCTTATTGTAAAAACACAAAGAAATGAAAATTCCATACTCATAAATTTGATAAACTCAAAGCTAGCAAGATGTAACACTTTAGTTGTATAAAAACAATGTTTATAAGATAACTATTAAGATATTAAGGGTATGACATGAAATTACCTTATTATAGATAGTATCATTATTAACCTGCTGACTCCCTTTACCACAATAATTTTTGATCAATATAATTGCCACATAATTGCATTATCATATATACAAATTATAAAGTAAATTGCCTATTGTTCCAATTGGGCTATTGTTCATGACTACTGCCAAAAGTCAAACACAAGCCAATGGTGGTTAGACTAAAATGTACATGGTCCCTGTGACAGGTTATTACACAATTGTTTGATCAAATAGACAAAATCTTCGAGTACTCAAGCAAAAGAATAATTCTTAGTCTCGACTATTAAAGCACTATTGTCAATCCCATTTCTATCGTCGTCCTACCTCCTCCAGAACCTTTGACCACGCTTGGCTTTTTCTCGCTTCATCTTCAATCCAAGAACCGCATAAAGAAGTAGCGTAAAAAAATTATGAGAAAAACAGGAATACTAAAAGGAAATGTATCATTGCTCGTTTTCATATTGTGCATTTTAATTTATTTTATTCCATTCTAATTACATCCAACAACTATTTATAAAATTTTAACATAATTGCTTCAATGATTTGGTACCCTTTTGTTGAAGATAATGTAATCCACTGACCACTCTATTGTTAATCTATTATCTATCTTTAGTTTCATCTTTTTGTGAAAGATTTGTGAAAGATTTTGATGGAATTTTTAATCTAGATCGCCATCTTTGCCATTTAATCCACTCTTTTGTTAATCTATTCTTTATTTATAGTTTCATCTTTTTGTGAAAGCTTTACGCCAACTTCCAAAAGGACAACACTATCAGGAATATAACATACAGACACTCAGGCAAGATAATATAAATATGGATGAATAAAACCTGCAAATGATATAATATTTCATGATTAAGACGAGCATCTAGCCCCTTAAGAGCTGCAAGTTTCCCAGTAACCTGCAACATTAGAAATTAAGAGCTTTTAATGTCCTCTAAAGAAACATATTAATAAACTAATATAAGGAAGCAAATTTCCGAAGTCCAAACAAGTGCCTTTAATACACAAACTGAGTATACTGAGTGCCAAAGTGTCAAATACGTACCTCTGTTGCTAGTGTACTGACGGTAGTATCCTTCACATCTCTGAGCAAGTGTTCGACTCCTACAAGAAGAACACAAATAAATCTTTAAAAAAGAGGACTTTACCACTCATAACAACTAATCACAAG
>CM033463.1:3396864-3461864 GCA_019425755.1 Amaranthus cruentus
AAAAAAAAAAAATTACAAATATCAGATATTTTACACCAAAATTAATCTACATTGTGCAATATGTGTAGCCACTTGACACACACTATTTTATCAAGTTTACTCAAAATTACATCAATATTCAATAAGACTAACTGCACTAAATGTTTCTCTCCTCAAGAGCGGGGGTAGAAGAGTTGAATGTACGCATATTTACCATGTGATAACAAAGTGTATATTTCAGGAAAAAATTTCAGATTTTAGAAAATTTACTTAAACTAATTTTTGCTTTCTAATAAGATTATGTTAGTTGTATGTTTGTTTCCTTTCAAATGTATTTCATGTTTGTTAGCATTGGTCCACAAAAATTTCAGAAGCATAGTGTTTCGAACAAGAATGATTAGTTGAATAAATTACCAAATGCATAACAAAGTAGTTGGACTGTACTTGCTTAACAATCTTCTCACCAACTGGATACCAAGAAACCTCATCTCCTCTTTGATATTCCATCTCACTAAAAAAATTAAAATTTAAAAAAAAAATCAAAAGCAGTAGATATTAATTCAGATCTACAACAAATAAAAACAACATTGCTAAAATCACCTCATAGGCCAAAATCGAATTGTGACAAATAATATCAGCAGTGGATCGAGAAGATTCGAGTGGCTCTAGTGTATAATATGTACAAAGCTAGAAAATATAACACTAAAATTCAGTATACAAAGTTGTTCTTCAGTAAATTACTAAAATATAATTGATAGAATTAAAGAACTAAAATGGGTAATTGGATAAAGAACTTACTTTTAAAGGAAAAAGAGATGTATCTCGAGTAGATCTATACCAAAGAGATGTAGCAAGGTACATCATCAAACAACAACAATCGAAATTCTGAAAAATAAAACCTAAATTGAAAAAAAAAATGTTACCTTGTTCACAAATCAAATCAAGCAAGAGAAGAGGACCATAAGAGGACGAAATTAAGGAACAAACCCTAACACCGAACCCATCAACAATCAAAAGTAGATCTGAACATAAACAAAAGAAAAAACATTATTTATTTGAGCAAATTGATCGAAAGTCCCAAGAAAAAAACTACTATTTCTTATAAGAAATGGGAAAATCAAACATGAAAACCAAAACAAAAATGAAAAGCAAATGAAAATAAAGATGAGTATGAAATGGCGTGTTGAAAGGATCAAAACCTGCAAAAAAAAGAGAGAGATAGAGAGAAGAGGGAAGAGGGTAATCAGCCTACAATTACACACAAAAGAGATGGACGAAAGATAAAAAGCAGAAAGGAAAATAAGAAAAGCAAAACTGACGTGGCGATTTCACTATTCATTTTCAAATTGTGAATAGTGAAGAAATGTTGCTCGTTTTTTATAGTTTGGATTAAGGATTAAGGATTAGAGGATTCTCGATATTTGTTTTTGTATGTTGCAAATGTTGCATCCTTTGAAGGGTATTTTTGTAAATGTTTCTACATGTGTTTGTAGGGGTACATTGTAGCCAGTCACCAGAATTGTGCTCCTCAATTACCCTAATATAAATTATTAGAAAGGCTTTATTTGAACTTGATTTATATTGTTTTAGTGGAAAACTTGAAATAGATAAGATTAATTATTAAAAAAAGCATAAAATAAGAGTGAAATGAACATATTTTCATTTATAAGCGCCTACAGCCCAATAGCTTAGGTTCGGCACTGCTAGCAGTTACAAACTGCAAACAGAGGGTAACTGGTCAAAAAAAGTCAAACACATTGTTCCCACTTACTAAGTGCGAACAGAGGAGAACCTGATTAAACAGGGTCAACCTTATGTTCACAGTTACTAACTGCGAACAGAGGGTTGAATTAGTCAAAAAAAGTCAAACGAGTTAGCATACAATTAATAAATGATACAGAGAATCTGAATTATCAAATGTTTCCTTTACCGGTTAAACGACCAACTTTCTACTACTCTTGTAACAATATTATTACGGCCCGTTTTGTTAGTGGTTTAAATGATGGTAATGAGAATGATTTGTAGTGTAAAATTTCATCAAAAGTTACATGTTATTTTCATGGTAATGAAATTTTGATCATAAAAAAACATGATCATCAAGATGGCAAGAGATTTTTCAACTAAAATTACACTAGTTTTTATTTGCATTACCAACGTTTAGTACCGCCTACTAAACAAGTCGTTAGCATACTATTAAAAAATTCTACAAGGCTGAACTAAAAAAAAATAAGCGACAAAAGTGAACTGTAAGAGTTAACCGTGGGGGCCGGCTTCACCAATAGAGAGTCACAACCTTTAACCTTACAAATATCTACATAATTAACTTAACTCTTCAAGTCTTTCCTTCTCTTTTATGATCTAGAGTTAGACATGAACACAATTATGGTTCTCTTAAAACTCACCTTCTGTTGTTAGATGTTTGAGAAAGTCTAGTATGAACTTGGTCCGCAGTATTAAGTGCGCACCAACTATAAAAGATATTAAAATATTAAGTATTTTTACTTGATAAGCATAATCAAGTACAAGAAACACTTGCTATTATTATGTTGGTGTACGCTAAAATAGCGTGAACAATTCTATATAAGACTTATACTTAGATGTTGTCGGTTTGGTCTCCGTAGAAAAATTATGTTCTTTACTTATAACTCTTTTGCATTGTCTGTTCTGACAACTTTTATGTGTTTTCCAAATTGTGTTTGAACATATGCATGAAATTTTTTAAAACAAGTTAAAAAAAATCATACTTATGTTTGATGAGAAACATCCAAGTATATCTTTAAAAATCATCAACTATGGTGATGAACATTGTACAATTTGTCCTAGATACAAATTCTAGTGGGTCCCGAATATCCACATGTATTAGTTGAAAGACATCATTGTTTGTACTAAACTTTTATTAAAAGCTAGCTTAGTTTGTTTTGCAACGGGACAAATCAAACTGAACGTGTTAATTAAGTGCTGGAGGACATGTTGAGAGTGATAGCCATGGAATGGCAGGGTTCATGGGATGAACATTTGGATATGGTGGAGTTCTCTTATAATAACAATTATCAGGCCACAATTCAAATGGCTCCATTTGAGGCACTGTATGGTCGCAAGTGCCGTAGCCCGGTGTCTTGGGATGATTTCACTGAGTCTATCACCTTAGGACCGAATATGTTAGTTCAGATGACTGAACAAGTCAAGCTAATTCGCGAGAAAATGAAGGTAGCCCAAGATCGACAAAAATCATACGCTGATCTTCGCCGTCGGCCTGATGAGTATGCAGTAGGCGACAAGGTCCTACTCCGTATGTCTCCAATGAAAGGCGTGGTTTGTTTTGGTGCTCGTGGGAAGTTAAGCCCACGTTTCATTGGTCCCTATGATATTGTGGAAAGAATAGGGAAGTTAGCTTACCGGTTAGCGTTGCCTAATGCGTTGGGTAAGGTTCACGACGTTTTTCATATCTCCCAGTTAAAACGTTATGTTGCGGCTTCTTTGCATGTCTTAGATCTAGAGCCGTTAGAGCTTGATGAGAGCCTAACCTATGAGGAGCAACTTGTTTAGATTTTAGACAGAAAGGTTCGCAATACTCGGCGAAAGGATGTTGCAATGGTTAAGGTCCTATTGTCAAATCATCGGTCACAAGAGGCAACTTGGGAAACAGAAGCTTCTATGCAAGCGAAGTATCTGCACCTATTCTCTCAGGTTAGTAAGTTACGGGGACGTAACTTTTTAAAGGGGGTAGAAAGCGATAGAATTTTCGCGCATTGAGTTATTTTGACCTAGTTTTCCTTTGGTTATGTGCTTGTTTTGGTGGTTGTGTGGGTGCTTGTTTTATGTTGTTGTGTTTGTAAGTTGTGGTTTTGGGGCCAAAACCTTTTTAAGGGGGGTAGTCTGTAACACCCCGATAATTTCCCGATATATTTAATAAATTACTAGTAATATTATTTTATATAAATAATATTTTTATCAATTCATTTTGGGCTTGACCATGTATATTAAGCCTTTTTTAACAATTTAGCTTTTCAGGCCCAAAAACCTTAACCCATTCTAATTTCAAATTTAGAAAAAAATAATTAATTAGAGGGAAGGGGTAGGGTTGGTCGGCCCTATTGGAGGGATTATGGAGTTTGTAACTCCCATGTGGGAATATTGAAGGATCACACTAATTGCCTTAATCTTTATTTCCTTATCCTTTATTTCCTTAATCTTCCTAATTGCCTTAACCTCATTTCATTCTATCTTCCAAATTTCAAGAAAACTTAAGAAAATTCCCACAAACCCTAGCAAAATCCCACACGCCTAGTACTACTCTTGCAACCTTGATTTTGGTATTCTTTTCATATAATTGTAAGTTTAATTCTCCATTTATCCTTTTTATCAAGTTTAATTCCAATTATGTGATTTGTGCATGTGTGTCAATTTTGATCCATGGTCATTTCTTTTCATGATTTAATATGATGATGTGAATTTTATATGTACTAGTTGGTGGGGCGCGTGCTACGCACGCGCTCCCCCAAATTATCCTATTTTCCTTAAAAAAATTATTTGAATCGAAGGTATTGACTATGTATATGATTTTATCGACGTTAAGCTAAAGTCGAGGTTGTGAATGGTTTTGCTTCATTGCGTTATTGGAGGTACATAATAGTAATAAGTGAATAGCAGTACTAAATACTTATGTTACAAATTTTTATGCTTGAATTTGTGCTAGAAAAAGAGATTTAATAGAATTCTTTAAATTAAAATCACTTAACATTGCATACTAACAAAATTTAATTTGCATTTGTAACTAATAAGTCTTCGATAATGAAGTTTTATGTAACATCTATTTTATATATGTGTTTTGTTGATTAGCATTTGTCATCTAGGAAACAGTTAGGAAAAGGCCTTAAAGTATAATTTTGTTTAAAATAATGTTGTGATATTAATTTTTTTTCATTCTATATTTTGATATTATACTAAGATTATAATGTTGTATTAGAGTATGTCATGCTTATTGTGTGTGTTTGCTAGGTGATCTGTGCTGGTGTGCAGAATTGGGTCTTGCTTAGTATTAGGGGTGAAAGTTCGGTCTACGGTTTGGACTTTCATCGAAACCAAATCGAACCATATTTTATTCGGTCTCCATATTTTCAGGCCAACACCGAACCAAATTAGTTTCTAGACCGAACCAAACCGAACCGCATTTTTTATTTGTAGACCAAACCAAACCGCCCAGACCAAATTTCCTAAGCCGAATTTTTCTTTTTGGGCCGAATAACTATTTAAACTACAATTACAATAATTAAGACAATAGCAAATCATACAAGAATAATAATAATAGACATGATGTCTTACAAAGTCATTCAAAATAACAAATCTTGCAAAGTAATAAACAAAGTCTTGCAAAATATTAAACAAAGAGAGAGAATGGATGACTTAGGATTTTCAGAATAGAAATGAAAAAAGAGAGGGAAACTACTCAAATGTGGGATTGGGTGGGAGTGGGACGGTGATAGAGTAGTACAAGTATTATGTAATTTCTTAGGTTTTCAATTTTTTAGGTTTAGAATGTATTGGGTCAGGGCTAATAAATTAATGTTAGTGGGCTATATATAATTTCTTAAATATTTCGGTTTGCGGTCTAGAAATTCGGTTTTCGATTTTTGAAAATCCCAAACCTAATCCAAACCTTAATATTTCGGTTTTTGAATTTTCAAACCTAATCCAAACCAAATTTAAAAACACCAAACCATATTTGTTATTCGGTTTGGTCTGGTTCGATTTGCGGTTTTAATTCGAATAAGTTTCACCCCTACTTAGTATAGCCTTAAGTGTGTGGTGTAGATGCTGGTGAAGGTTAATATAATGTCAAGTTTACTGCTGTTCAATATCCTTGTGTCGAGTCTTCTGTACATTAAAAAAATGTCTTTTGATCAGAATAGTGATAAGAAACATTAGTATTCAGTTATTATAGTTGTTCCTTTTATGTCTTCTCTATCAATTATCAACAATATGTAAACTTTACCATATGCAACCTTTGTTTTTCCTTCATTTGATCATTTACTTATTATTTTGATCTTTTCTATGAAAAGATGTGATTTATTGGTTAATATAGGTGGTAAAAGCTTTTAAGTATGAAAACTAAGATGTTGTTAACATTGCATTAGATTGTGTTTACTATAATAATAACAGATCACCTATAAAGTAATGTAGAGATTATATGTTAAGTTATTAAATATATATTTTTTTATGCACTAATTTAATAATATAATGTTACTATGACATATACATATAAGTAAAATAATATACTTCCTTCGTTCCTTAAAAAAGTTCTCATTTGCCATTATGAGGTGTTTCATTTGTTGTTCCCATAGAAATTCTTTCCATTTATGTCATAAATTTTGGACAAAAATAACCTTATTCATACTCACTTTAATATTTTTATAATGTTTATGTTCCCCACACATCCTCCACTAACTTTAATTAAAATTTTAATATTCCTATGGTCCCCACATATTTCCCACTAACTTTATAAAACTGATTTTTTATTAGTTGTGGGCCCATATTTTTTTCCACTAACATTCTTTTAATATTTTTTAATACTTGTGTTGTGGCCCCTACTTTTCTCCAATCAAATTTATTATTTAATTAAATAATTTTTCACTATCTCAAATATTCTATTTTTCTTAATTCTCGTGAATATTCCTTTTGGGAAATTCATTAGGGAACGGAGGGAGTAGTAAATATTGTTACACGCATAATATCAAAATTTATATTTATATTTGTAATAATTGTTTAGCAATTTACATTTAAATTTAACTATCTAAATATCCTAGATACTATTCAATTATATATTTTTGATGTGCTATAAAGTATTAATTTTCAGCAGGTAATAGTTAATGAAGTTACTATGTTACTTTTAATAAAGTATTTACTATGTTTTTCAAGTTATTTACCTTCAATTGATTAAATAAAGGTTATACTTGGGCGCGATTTAGACTACTGATTTTTTTAGGGTTCCTTTTGGGGTTTATGTTCTCTTGCTTTTTCTCGTTTCTATTAGTTATATTGGTTGTATTGTTCTCTTTTAGTTTTAATTGTTTTGACGTTTTTATTGTATCTATTACGTTTTTATTTCCTCGACGCAGGGGCTTCTCTTAATTTTTATCGAGCCGGGAGACTCTTTTTGGTAGCGCTCTCCTTATGGGTATGAGTTGCCGCCGTCCTTCCCTCCCCAGGCCCTGTCCATAGCTTTCTATATGCGGGATATACTGGGTAGAATGATGATGATGATCATGGGCCCGATTTAAACAAGTAATATTTGTATCAATAGCGGGATAAAACAAGAATAATTTCTTCTTTTATACCTTTAGTGTATCACCTACAATTGATTTTCAGAATAAGTTAACTAAACAATAGTAATAAAAAAACCAACAAACGCTAATAAATACAACAATTTGAACATGGTTTATAATAGGATAACATTTAGTATTTGGTTTTATCATATCAATATTGTCATTCATGTTTTAACAAGTATGTAACATAAATATACGCTTAACACATAAGCATCGAGTTGGTCCATAAAGTGATGTTTCAAAGAAAATAAGATAACTTGGAAGTTCAACGTCGATAAAAACAAGCAGATACATAACCTAATTCCCCTTAACATTATCCTTATAAGCTACATTTTGCAAAGCTTGAATTTGTGAATTATTAACAATCTTGAATTTGTAACTTTGTGTCAAGGTAAACATTCTTCTAAAAGGAATGATACACATTCAAAAGATACATAACCAAATTGCCTTTTAAATTAGACACATGGCTATGAAGTTTATAGCATTTTAGTTTATATTTTCTTATAAATCTGTAGATAAACCAATTAAATCTTTTACTAATAATTAATTATTTTTTATTTTATTAACAGTTATATATTTTTTATTTTTATTTTACTAATAAACCAATTAATCCTATATTTATTTTCGCTAACAATCTTTTACTCAATTAAATCTGCCTAGCAAGACACATAAAATACTAAAACCAACATAATACACCATAAACAAGCACCAATACAATTAAACAAATAGCAGCATGATTCATGTATAGTAGCACCACTAAGTAGGCAGCTGCAGTATTTGTCTCAACTTTAAAATTACATAACTGCCTAAATTCCAACTAAGTCACTCACACAAGTCCCTGGAATGAAACTCAATCGATCCCCCTCCTTAATTAACCTCTGATGGATCCATTGAATCCATAGAGTTCCATTGCAGTCGAGGAGATGCATGTTTACCCACGACAGATTTGTTCCAAATCTCGATGCTTTTAATACCCATACCTCTTTCTTTCTTTGGTACACACACTATCAGTCGCACCCTAAGATTGGATTTACAAAATATGTTTTTTACGGATAAGTTTATAAATAGATTAAAATTTCCACATAGAATGTCAAACATTTAGTTCAATAAATTTCTACATAATTAACGAGCATTTAGGTTTTAAAATTTAAAATTGACATATTTGGTACTTTTCAGTTCTCACTAATGAAGTCAAGCTTGTAATCGGAGTACCTCATTAACTTCCCCCGTAGAAATGATTGTTACTCCTTTTATGTGATCTCCTTTGTTGTTCTTTTAACAGTGTGCTACTCTTGTTATAATTCCTCAGCAGATTCTTCGACCTAATTGCTTCAGATACTAATTTTGACAAGGCTATTTGAATAAAACTGCAAAATAGCAATATTGGTGTTAGTTATAAAGTTAAAAGTGTGTTTAAAGGTGGGTCATTAACAAAGATTAGGGTCCCACTGAAACTAATTTCATTAACAAAGATTAGGGTCATTACCAAAATAGCACAAGACTATGACAATTTTCCAGCAGCTGCCACAGTATCTTCTGATCAATAGCACAAGACTCTGACAACAATTTGAAGATGACGTTGCTGTTTTCGCCAAACCCATTGCTACGAGTATCTTCTGGTGCTTACATAAAGTAATCCTTTTTAAGCAATTCCCACTTAATCTTATGCAGTAAAATCTCATTCCGATCACCTCATCCTCAAAGTCCTTCCCATCAAATTCTTTATCTCATTAACTCCTTGTAGCATTGCTGCCCTAGCTCCAACATCAAAATTAACATCTTTGGCAACATAATTCCTACTTGCAATTACCCTACCATTTACCTACAATTTCAAATACCAAAAAAAAGATCTAAAAGACTCGCCCATGTAAAAACAATAAATAAAAAATCCAATCTGCTCCATAATTTTATGCATATAGTAAGACCCATTTTTTCAAATGCCTAATACAATCAAATCAAATGCAATAAAAGTTGTAAACTTTTCAGTTTTCACCCACATCAATCTATCCGGAATAACAACGCCCAGAAATCAAATTGAATTTTCTACTGCAATTCACAGTCTGTCATAATCAAATGCAATAATAATGTCAACTTTATCTAGGCAATATACTTCCCTAAACATTAGTAACAGCATTAAGATCCATCTGAGATGTAAATTTAGGAAATTTAAGTAATTTTTGCACATTTTTTACCTGCACATAACTCCATGGATAGACCAACAGGAAGATTCAACCAACCTCTTGTACATGTCCAATCCAACACAATTGATGAATGAACTAACCTTATGAATAGGCAATTGAAAAAAACTTAGACTACAAATCAAGGAAATAAAAATTAGTTAGGGAAGAATGAAATATCACACCACAAATGGAAAAAAATCAAATAACCTTAGCGATGATCCGATTCCCAGTTCAAATATGAACAAACATTGTACCATATTGTGCAGATCTTAAATACTTCTGAAATTTAGTCTCTGGGTGCATGCTATATGTCCTTTCATCCAAAGATTCATAGTTTGTCACCTGTAGCATCTAATTTATGGAAATAAAATTCAGCACAGACAAATGCTGGTACTGCTACTAAGGGCTACAGTTTAGACAGATTACAAATCAAATGTATGTTCCATATTCAAATACTTAATATGTTCCATCCACAAATACTTAATTTTTATATGGAACATATTATAAATTAATAATACTCTCATTTCTGCTACTTCTCATTCTTTTAATTGTTATGGTTGTTAGATTGATGATTAGATAGAAACCTCCATCAACATTTTATTCATTGTCTTTCCATCATAGTTGATGAAGTCGACTTCCTCAACAGCTACCCACATACATGAAGAAGCCTCAACATTTGATCCATCACAATGCTCATCTACAGAAAAATGTTTCAATGATTTAGAAAATACTGATCATAGAAGCAAACACTGACAATCTTAATGGCATTATCCTCAAAGTCTTAAAAATGTACTATATGAAGAACATGATAACAAAATCGATCCTCCCTATTTTCAGTAGCGTTTACAACGAATTTATAAAAGCTATTAGTGTTTGATCATTTGTAATTGCAAAGTACGAGAAAAAAAAGCATGAAAATGACAAAAACGAAAGAAGACTAACCTCAGGTGTTGACAAAAGCTCAGCATCTTGTTTATTGAGTCTTGAATACAAAAAAACAAACTAAACTTTCCAGAAAAATCTGACACTCATATGAGTATGCCAATTCAATTCTAAGTGCTGTAAACCTCAGTGTCAGATGTTCAACAGCTTGAGCATGCCTTTTCTGAGACTCAGACATGGGGAAATCTTTCACAAAACATCTGTATATATCAATAAAATTGAACAAATGAACAACCTTTGTTTTTTAGTTACCACAACTAAGATGATCAAAAATATAGACTACTTAAAATAAATTCACTACAATAATGCAAAACCATTTGTACTACCATGAAAAATAAATGACCTCAACTTCTTTGAAGGAGTACAAAAGCCCCTCCTCCAATGCATTTGCAATCTGCAATCAAACCCAATGATATGATTAACTTCAACTGTTCAAGCTTCTAGGTTGCGTTCAAAACGCAAACTATCTTATTTCCGCATTATTAATTTCTTCAACCTCGCTACGCTACTTGCTAGTGTATTGTTTGCTTTGTAAGTTGGCTCTTAATCAACAAATGTAAGCAGCTTACATTAGCTAATCTCAGGTGGGATTTCACCAGAAAATTTATTGCTACTAAAACCAATCTTAGAAAGTTGTTGCAACTTCCCAATCTCAGATGGGATTTGGAATGCCCAAGCTTGTATATCTTGGTTTGCAATGCCCATATTTAAGGGCAAATGAGGTTGTATGATTCAAAATGACATGTTCAAATTGAAGGAAAAACAAAAGTGTTATAATACAATTTGACACATTAAAATTAGGTAAAAAACTTGTGTGAATAAGTTTGAGACATCCGAATTCGAGACATGGCAAGAGAGACCAAGAGATAGCGTATCAACATGAAGTTAAGTCAATAGCTTAAATAATAGAAGTATCATCAAGGATAAATTTGACAAAAGGTTTCCATAAAAAAATTTATTTTCATTGTGGTCTTCGATTGACATTTGAGCATTACTACTGAAATATCATGCACTCCATCTAAAAGAACCAAACAGCAAAGATAAAAAGGAAGAAAACAATCAAGATCAAATAATAATTCATCAACAACTTGTTAAACTTGTTTACATTTTTGGAGCAATTGAAGCAATATGTTAAATTGAGCATTACTACTGAAATATCATGCTCACTGAATTCCTTTATACCTAAGTGCCAATGGTCTAAAAGCATCACGATTCCCAATATTTCTAAAGTATATAAATAAACACTGTAAATAAACGTAGAGAGAAATTAGTAAAACAAAACAAACTCAAGACGACCTATTTCTTATATAAACCAATGAAAGAGCATAATTTAAAATCAAGTTGCCGCTAAATTTAGAGCTCTATGCAACCCATTTCATGATCTTACACAAAGCAATATCTCACTTTCTCTCTTATCATATGTAATCAAGCTTTGTAAGACACTACATTTCGAATTACTGATAAATTGCAAGCTCGCGAAACCATGACAGACTTGCAGTAACACATAGTACCAGCAACAGGGATTGCAGACGAAGGAATCAAACAATATTTTGGTGTTTATTATTGCTTTTTTAAAGTGAGTAAAGGAAGAAAGGCACAATTGAAGTGATACACTAAAGGTTCACGCTCTTAGTTTCAGTTCTGACTTCTGAACATAGTACTCATTTATGATTTTCTAACCATCAAGTTCCACAATCACTAATATAATTCCAGCAATATACCACCTTTTTTTGATTTGATAAAGGACCAAATCAATACTAATTCCACAAAGAGAGTGAACCTTAAATATCATCATATTACTAAAAAAAGAAAAAAAAACTAAGGGGCCAAATCCACATTATATGATACTACTAAGCAGTATGTAGCTCCCAGCTCAACCACACCACTTTACTCAGTTAGCAACTAATACATTTAAAGAATGGAGTTGCTTATTTTATAAAATCGGGTTTTGTTAGATAAGAATCAACATAAACTCACATCTACAGTTTTATAAACTATCATCAAGTCAATTCACAACAATCAAATTCAAATCCAAGTTTTTAAAAGTCAGTTTATAGAAAGCTCATTCTCTCAAGACCAAAACAATAACTTTCAATAAAACAATTTAAACCAAGCAAAAGGTAATACCCGAGTCCAATAGTAGCAGCAGCAACATCCAAGCATAGTTTCCATGGCTTTTGGTCAACTTTATTACATTATCAATCTTCTTGATCTGGAAAATATACTTTTGTACTATTAACAATGCATGACCAAACATATAATCTAATTTGATAGAAAGTTCAAATATTAAAATTGTTTCTTCTACAGACTACAATCCCAAACTCAATCAAAAATCATAATCATAATCTAATTCCCAAACAAATCAAAATCTAAAATCATAATCTAATTTAAACAAAGCTAAAAGATTTGCAGTCACGAAACAATAGCAAATCCAGTTCTGCAACATGAGTAAGTAAATTTAATTGCAACTCAAAGAAATAATTACCAGTAATTCAATTGCAAATTTGATTGGAATTGACCCAATAAATATGAATGATCCAACTATAACAAACATTTAATTTTCCAAATCAATGTTCCAAACCATGAATATCTTAGATGAATCAACATACCATTTTGTGCTTCATTTGCAATTTCAAATTTACCTTTGGGCCTTGAGCCAAAGGCATAACCATTTTGATATTTTAGTCACATACTACTTACTCGCAAGTCCAAATTCATAGAAAACACCCAGCAAATTTCAAGGTTTAAACAAACAACCAGCAAAAGATGAGAATTAATTAATCAAATTTACCCATGAATTGAATTACGAAGCACAATGATGTTCCAAAGGCTGGATCCACAAATTACCATGAACCCACTCACGTTGTCCGATGATTCTGTTTTCAGCTCACGGAAGAAACATGATACAATGATTCATAGAATCATCTAGAACAACTACTCAGTAAACTAACAACACCTTCCCACCACTACACATCATCTGGGTCGAACTAAAATGGCGTCAATAAATTCAAGATCAAACTAAAGATACTGAAGATTGAGAACAAGGAGAGAATAAAGAGGAAAACAAGAAAAACATTAATGTGCATCATCAAAAAATAAACTCTAAATTCATAGAAAAAATTCAATGTGCATCATCAAAATAAAAAACCCTAAATTCAAGTAGCCAAAACAAAGAAGAATATCAAATTCTTACCAAATAAGCAACCCTAAATTCAACTCAACCACCTTTTTCAACTCCTCTTCTTCCACCGACAACAAACCCTAATTCCGCACCTTCGTTTCCGCCACCACTGATTATTACCAAGGGTTTCCGACGCAACCACCTGATCTGGGAGTTAATGGATCTATGTAGGGGGGAAGGGGAACTGAGCGAGGAATGGAAAGTGACGAGGGAGAAATTGATGAGCCATGAGGAATGAAACGAGCGCCATAAAGAAGCGAGAAGGAAAAAAAGCAGAAACAGTGTTTTCACTGTTTTACTGTTCATGATGAACAGTACTAATGCTTTACAAACGTTTTATTGTTAGAGGAAGAGGATTACTGTTCATGATGAACAGTACTAATGCTTTACAAACGTTTTATTGTTAGAGGATTTATCAAGTTTTAGTGTAGGATGTTTTGTTTTAGGATTTATTTTTATATGAGTATGTTAAATTAAGATGTTGGGTGAATATATAAAAAAATAATAATAATAAATATATATATAAATTAGGGTTTGTTCATGGTGAAATTTGTGTTGTAGTATAAGGAATTATTTTGGTGTGGTATGTATATTTTAATGTGTTGATGAATGATTTGTTTAGGAAAAAAATTATATTCGTAAGAAATGAATTATTTTGAAATTATGAAAATGATTTTTTTTAATATGTGGACATGAGTTTATGGTTTTGATGGTATGAATTTAATAGGAAATGTTAACATTGGAATTTGTATATATTTTTAATAAAAAAAATGACAAAGTCCCGTAGATTTTGAAAATGATGAAAAAATGGTGTTTTTGGAGCATTTTTGGCTTTGAAATTAGGTTAAAAATACTTATACTATGTTATAAATCATGAAAATTGGTACTCGAGGGTTTTGATTCCTTTCGGATGCAACGGTGAAGTCGGATTTTCAGTTTGACAGTTTTAAAAAGGGTTTCTGGACAGATTACGTATGCTGTTTTTTTTGGGTGTTTAACATGTCATAGTAATGTGATGTATGTTCATCATGTGTGTGTGTGTAATGTGATAGTTGTATGTATCTGTTATGGTTTGATTTGAGGAAAGTGTGAATGTGTCCTTATTTCTTGAATACGATTGAACCTTGTAAGAAGTCGATTCGTGACGGGGAATTGATTAAGACGTTTGAGAATTGATTATCTTGTTTAAGGTACGTACACGTAGCGAAGTTTCTTATTATGTGATATGTACCATATATTAATGGTAACAAAGGTAAAGTACGGACGTATAGTACGAATAGTGTTATGTTTTCTGAATACGTAATTTCGACATATTATTTTTGATAAGCAGAGGTAGTATGAGTGTATGACTTACTAACTTTAAAGTGGACGTAGTATGACGTCAATTGGTGGAAAGAATTACTCACGGCATACGGGGGCATTATGAGCCACCGCGGGGGTATGCATACTTAACCATAGACACCGAAGTAAGGCGTGTGTCTATGGTAGAGACTTGCTTAGGGGTTAGCTCCCCCTAATGTATTGTCTCACCTATGGAGATTGGCGTTGAACCGGCAGTATGGCTGGAAAAGAATACAACAGTATGGCTGACTAACAGTTACATGAAATTGGTTATAAATTGTTGTATTTAATTAAATGATATGCGACTTCTTGCTGACGTGTACTTTTGGTCTTAACGATCCTGCGATGATGTCGTTTCCTTTCTGGGCAATGACTAGCAGTAAGTTAAATTGCAGTTATAGGGAGTGAGGATTATCCTTGGAGAAATAAACTGTTAGATTACAGAAGTCTTGATATGAACTTTAATTTACGTATTATGGATATTTGGTTTTATTAGGCGATTACGTTCTCAAGTTTTAATAAGTAGACTTATCTTTACAAACTTATTCGCTGTTAAGTTTCCTTTACGGCTAGTAGATTATAATAACTCTAATAGAACTCGTTCCCCAAGCTTTGTTTCGTTTTAAAAATCCGTTTTAAACTATCTTCTAACATCCTGGTTTGACTCGGACCATATTTAGTTTCTTCAAAAAGTCGTTTTCTCTTATAAAACGATCCGAGTTAAATTACGGGATGTTACACCTATTAATCAACAAAACCATGCAAGCCTATATGTTTAACAGTTATCATATCGTCTAAATATTGGTCGAAAACCATAAGATATCCCTTAATGCGGCCCAAAACGCGGTTTTTACACCTTTACGACGCGGGAAATATTGGTTCGTTGTTTTGGAAACCTTTACAACGTGGTCGATGCGATGCGATGCGACCTTATTTTTATTCTCAGGTTGGTATGTCTGCTGAGATTGTAGGTTTGAGCAAAAGGAAGGCGAGAGTTTTTAGGACTATTGCGTAACATATTGTTCATGTAAAGTGCACAAGTTCTAGGGAAGCATGAGCCCAACGCAACACTCAGAAAGTCAGCACAATGTGACTTACATGAGGCATTCGAGCTATTATGATGCACTAGGGTGAAGTATAAGTGGTTGTATCTTGGACAAGAATAAAAAGTGAAATAAGAAGCACTTGCAGCAAGCCAAGAATGATCAAATTGTCTCACTCTTGCGAGAGAAAACACACTTGTGCCAGTAGTCATGTTTCCTACATTTTGAGTTAATTGCTGAATTTTTCACTTTTTCCTTATGAGAGAAAAGAAAATATATCGCTAATGGATTTTTAGCATAAAGTACATCCATTTTGAGGGAAGAAAAATAAATTTTACTTAAAAGATCTAAAAGCAGCAATGTTAGACGTAAAAATATGACATTTCAATACAAGAAAAATCACTTGCATAATTTGATATAATTAACTTATTATCAATAAGTTGTGGTTGACATTAAACTAAAAGTTTAGAAAAATCATTGCAACCACATATGTCACATTGGTACCGAAATCATTCGCATTGACCTTAAAATTCGTTTCCACACGTGTTTGCGACCTTGATCAAAATCCTATTTTAGCATTATGGTCCCAAATCCCAATACATGTCTCTAACTTTAGAATATATATTAAATCCCACTATTAGAGGTAAACAAAGTAGTATTGGACACTTATATACTTGTCTTCAACCAAATTAGGCAAAAATGTTAGCAACCATTATTGAGCTGTTAATTACCCTACATCAAAAAGACAACCCATTATTGACTCTGCCAACAAGATAAAAACCCCATGAATGACGCTTATATCCATCCAACCAAGATTATGAACTAACCCTTCCCAACAACCCAAATCAAATATTTGATACTTTGAGGTCAAATAAAAATGTCTCCAACAAACTTTGGGCATGCCATTGCAAATTCTAATCAACTGCACATTCACATTAAGGTATTAATTATTTGATAGCCACAACTATATAAGGAGAATGTGTGGGCAGACATTCTCTTGATCCATGTATAACCAAGAAACTAACTATGTCACAATTTTACATATTAGCGTCTCATAACTAACCTCAACATGCAGGTTCACATTAGTCAAGTTTAGTTGTAGCCCTAAGCTTGATTAATTACCATACAAAGAGTACTACCAACTACAAGTGTTAGATGATTAAATTACAAACCAAATGCTTGAATCATAAGAAATAAAGTGCTAAGAAATGTGTTTTCATGGAGAACTACTACAAGTTTCTGGAATGGATGAGTTCTTAAACATACCAATACATTGATAAGCTAAGAATGAAGAGAGAGTTTAGCTTATGGGGCTGAATGGTTTGTCTCTTCCCTTGAGAACCTTGGGGTATTTATAGGCAATTTCAAGTGCTCATCCACTTGCCTTCATGATGATTGTAGAGATGGTCCAACAAGCAACCTCCTCCATCATTAGAACCAGATGCACAGGATTAGAAAGTCTGAAGCACGCAAGGGGAAATATTGGAGGAAGCTTGAGGCAAGAAATCACGGGCCAAAAAGCAAACAGTGATCTGCAGGTCTGAAAGAGTCGGGTCGGCTGGTCCTGGTC
The DNA here is from genome assembly GCA_019425755.1 of Amaranthus cruentus. Classification (NCBI taxonomy): domain Eukaryota; kingdom Viridiplantae; phylum Streptophyta; class Magnoliopsida; order Caryophyllales; family Amaranthaceae; genus Amaranthus; species Amaranthus cruentus. Next base: position 3,414,423 of record CM033463.1, read on the forward strand.
GACCAGTCGACTGGTTTGTACCTGAAGCGCATTGCGTCTTTAAAATGCCATAACTTGGTCGTTTCTTAACGGAATGAGGCATGTGACCAGTCGTTTCGAAGCTATCAGACCCAAGTTTAATCTCCAATTGAAATATCTAGCAAATTCCAAGTGTGGTGCAGGTTATGATCATTATAAGTGGACCCTTTTGCATTTGATGATTGAAAAATGTAGCTTTTCTTTGATTGGGCTTCTTTTTAGTAATTTGACTTCCCTTTTATCACCAACTTAGTTTCTAAGGTCACGAAGCCTCCAAGAGTAAGATGATAAATATAATTAGTGCTTGTGATGGCTCGAAAACCTACAAAAAAATTGACAAAACAACAAACACTATTCCAAAAGAGTAATATCCTCGAAAATAAGCATAATTTGACTAAATCAGAAGAATTAAGCATAAGGATGGCATAATATGAGTCAAAATTAGGGGATAAAATGTACATAAATCATGCGTATCACCCTCCAGCATAGAATTCCTAGACAATGGACACTCACAATAATGAATTAAAAAACCCTATTAGAAGAAAAATGTGAAATCTTTTCACATATCTAAAAAAACCTTCCAAAAGAATGCACTGAATCCATTAGCAACTCGGAATGTGAAAGAAAACTATCACCAAACACAATATTCTCAATTTCACAACACCTTGACTCCTACCCTTAACTTTGCCCCTGGCCCACTACACCTTCCGAATTGCCAAGCCTCGGTGCAATTTAAGAATTTCAAATATAAAAAATTTATCGTACTATCACACATATTTAATTATAATAATGAATTCACCATCTGAAGGCTTTTTATTCGTTATGAACATATATAGTATACAATATATAGGGTTACACCAAATCCCTAGAGATAACAAACTCTACAAAGATAAAAGGAACATTTTATTCTATCTTTCTAAAAGGTTAATGCAACCTCTATTCCATGAAATTTGCTATACTAATATAAAAACCACAAAATCAACAAAAAAATCGAATTCACCTGTAAAATCGAAATTAGTGACCATACTGCTGAGCATGTTCAAGATGGCGGCTTTCCTCGGGAAGAGCTACAAGGTAAGAGAAGACCATACCACCAAAGCATTGATACACGCGCTTATTGCGCGATTTATGCACCAATATTAATTAATTTTAATTCATTTTTTGTGCATATCTTACTCAACTTAGGCCTTTCATGATGAAATTCTATGATTTACGCTTGTGGTGTAGTGCTTTGATTGTTTTTAGGAGTTTTTAGCCGCTTTCGATGAGGTTTTAAGGTTATCGGCACTTGATGAACCTTGGGAATCGAAACCCGAGCCTTCGGATTTAAAACGACAAACTTGGTGAAAATTTATGAAGAAGTTGAGCATGGTCGACTAGGGGTCGACCTCGTAGCTGTGCAAAAATTCAAAGTCCAACACTTGAATAATTTTGAAGAGGAAAAATTGCTCAGCACTAAACTAGTCGACTGGGAGGTTGCCTCATGCTTCCACCACTCCTTTCCCTTGCGTGCTTCAGTCTTCCCCTCCAATGCACCTGCTCCTAATGATCATGGAGGTTGCTTGTTGGATTTCCTTTGCAATGATGATGAAGGCAAGTGGGAAGCTCCTTGTTTTGGCTATATAAACTCACATTTTCTAAAGGAAAGATGCACCTCGTTCAACCCATAAGCTGAACTCTCTCTTCATTCTTAGCTTATCTATGTATTTGTATGTTTAAGTACTCATCTATCAGAAACTTGTAGTAATCCTTCACTAATACACATTGCTTAGCACTTTATTTCTTAGAACTCAAGCATTTGGTTTGTAACTTTATCACTAAACATTAGTAGTTTATAGTGATCTTTCTTTGGTATTTAATCAAGGCATTTCATGGTTTGAGTGTTGAAAGCTCTTGTTCATTGTTGTGATTTTCATCCCCCTCCATAGTTAAGGGAAGTAAGTATTCTAAACTTGATTTTCTTCTTTGTTGTTGTTGCACTATGAATGGTATGGCATTTTATAGTTATCAAAATGGTTGAGTAGTTTTCTTTCTAGAGTTTGGGGATGTAGTTAGCTAATTAATTTGCTTATGGGGTAATGGGTTGATCATAAATATGTACATGAAAGAATATGTGAGTCATGCTTGATTGCTTGATTGCTTGAACACTTAGGAAGTATGAATTCATGCTAGTAATGAGTAGCCCGAAATATAACTTTATTAGGATTCCTACGAGACCTAGCCCATCCTTAGGATGATGAAGCATGCCAATCTTTTATGATTCTTTCTTGTTTAACATAAATTAGAGGTCATGTACATGCATTAGAAGTTAGTAGTATGGTCGAGTTCTACGCCCAGAATTCAAATCTCCTACACCATATTAGTGACTATATAGGTCCTATGCCCAGAAGTTGTGGAACTAAATTAGAAAGACCTTTCTCATCATAAAAATGGTTAAAAACATATTTTCAACCCATCCATTTAGCAAATTAAGATGCTAAATTCCCCAAACTCTAATCTTTTTATCAATTGTTTAAAACATGGAATTGAAATCATTCTACTTATATACTCAAAATCAAAAATATCTTTGTCATTAAACTCTTTTTTTCAACATGAACATTTCCCTGTGGACAAGCCCCTTACTTACCACTAATGCTAGTCATTAGAGTTAATTGAAGTGTATAAATATTATTGCATAGAGCAGGCCTAGTAATACATTCTACAACCTAGGATCGAGTCGTCTATCAAGCATACATGGTAAAGAGGCATGATTGAATCGGTTTCTATGTATTTGGCATGGTAATTGTCTATAAACTTCCCGAATGAGTTCTTCAAGTATAGGAAATTGATAGCATAGGTTTCACCTTCTCTAGAACCCCCTTCATTTTGCGGCCTCGGAGCTCGTTGATGAAACTACACATCGCCATTGTTGGATGAGAGAGAAAAAGTAGAAAATAGGGATGCAGTTCGATTCGATTGGGAATTGAGATTGTGTATGAATGAATGATTTGTAAACCCTAAGTCAAAGGTGGATTTCAGACTTTTTGTTTACTTGATTTTCTTGGAGCCTTTTCCCAATTTAATGCTTTTTGTAACAATATTTCCAACTTTACGTTGGTCAGCAAAGTATTTCCGGAAGGGGTTTTTTTTTTTTTTTAAAATTTAAATTTATTGGGAATTCAATTTAAACTTTTTCTTAAAATAGCATTTTGCATAACATTGAAAATTAGAAAAAATCATATACATATATATATATATATATATATATATATATATATATATATATATATATATATATATATATATATATATATATATGTATATATATATATATATATATATATATATATATATATATATATATATATATATCATATACATATATATATATATATACATATATATATATATTTATATATATATATATATATATATATGTATATATATATGTATAGGGAGGGATCCATTGAGAAGGGGTCTCAAAATGAGAAGGATGAGAAGGATTTATAGTCATTGATCTTATGAAAATCTAACGGGTGAAAATCATCTTTCTCGTCGATCTTCTTCTCCATTTTATGTTATGATTTAAGGTTACTATGTTTTTAGAAAATGATACTATGTTATGATTAAAGGTTACTATGTTTATTTTAAAAAGTTACGATGTTCTGTATAAGATTAAGAGAAGACAGTAACTATACATAATCATAGTAACCTTTATTCATAACATAGTATCTTTTTCTAAGAACATAGTAACCTTTATTCTACGGTTGATGATTAAAAATTGGTTAATATTACACGAAAAAAGCAAATTGAACCGCGTGCAACTTAGAAAATAAACAAATTAAATCTGTCCATTGATCTAAAAAATGAACGCTTCAGATTACTTCTCACCCTTCTCATTTTGAGACCCCTTCTCATTTGATCCTAAATCTATATATATATATATATATATATATATATATATATATATATATATATATATATATATATATATATATATATATATATATATATATATATATATATATATATATATATATATTATAGGGAGGATCCAATGAGAAGGTCTCAAAATGAGAAGATGAAAGATTTATACCATTGATCTTATGAAAATCTAGCGGATGAAAACCACAATGTTGCTTCATCTTTTCTTCTTCTTCTCCATTTTATGTCATAATTAAAGGTTACTATGTTTTTAGAATATGATACTATGTTATAATTAAAGGTTACTATGTTCAGTGTAAAATATACTATATTCTGTATAAGATTAAGAGAAGACGGTAACTATATACATAATCATAGTAACCTTATAGTATCTGTTTCTAAGAACATAGTATCTTAAAAAATTTTTTCATAACATAGTATCTGTTTCTAAGAACATAGTATCTTAAGAAAATGATACTTCTCATTTGATCCTAAATCTATATATATATATATATATATATATATATATATATATATATATATATATGTATATATATATATATAGGGGAGGGATCCAATGAGAAGAGGTCTCAAAATGAGAAGGATGAGAAGGATTTATAGCCATTGATCTTATGAAAATCTAACGGATGAAAACCACAATCGCTGCTTCATCTTTCTTCTTCTTCTCCATTTTATGTCATAATTAAAGGTTACTATGTTTTTAGAATATGATACTATGTTATAATTAAAGGTTACTATGTTCAGTGTAAAATATACTATATTCTGTATAAGATTAAGAGAAGACGGTAACTATACATAATCATAGTAACCTTTTTTCATAACATAGTATCTGTTTCTAAGAACATAGTATCTTAAGAAAATGATATATTGAACCGGTTCAGTATTAAAGAAATTGGTTAATATTACAAATTGAACCGCGTGCAACTTAAAAAATGAACAAATTAAATCTATCTATTAATTTAAAAAATGAACGCTTTAGATTACTTCTCACCCTTCTCTTTTCCCCAATTAAATCTATCATTAATTTAAAAAATGAACGTTAGGAAGGAAATATATATATATATATATATATATATATATATATATATATATATATAGGGTAGAGATCCAATAGGAAGGGTTGTGAAAATAGGAAGGATAGGAAGGAAGAAGTTACGTTGATTGATTAAGATCTACGGTCTAAAAAATTTGTCATAGCATAGATCTAGTAGCACATCTTTATAAAGAAGCATCACATATTAATTGAATCTATCACACTTTCAAGTGACACATGTTTATCGAAAGCATCACATATTAATTAAGAAAGCATCACAAATTTTTTTGTTTTTAGGCAGCTGCAAAATGGACCATTGATCTAAGATCTAATGGATGACTTTCCTTCCTATCCTTTCTATTTTCACACACCTTCTTATTTGATCCTAAACATATATATATATATATATATATATATATATATATATATATTTATATATATATATATATATGTATATATATATATATATATATGTATATATATATATATATATATATATATTTATATATATATGTAGGATCAAATAAGAAGGATTTTAAAATGGGAAGGATAAGAAGGATTTTTGTTTAATTTCGTTTGGTTACTATGTATACAAAAAATGATACTATGTTATAAAGTAAGTACATTTTAAAAAATTTGTTATAGTTACTTTTCTGTGTAACAGAGTAACTTTTGCAATTATGTGCTTTTGGCTTAATTGTGATCATAGATTTTTTATTCTAGTGAAATCAAGGGTGTAGAGTCCTTCTTACCCTTCTAATTTTCAATACCCTTCTCATTGGATCCCTCCCCTATATATATATATATATATATATATATATATATATACACATACATACATACATACATACATATATATATATATACATACATACATACATACACACACACACACACACAAACATACATACATACATACATACATACATATATATATATACAGACACACACAAACACAGATATACATACTACACACACACACACACACACACACACACACACACACACACACACACACACACACACACACACACACACACACACACACACACACATATATATATATATATATATATATATTGTAAACCGCCATCTTGGCGATTTACTTATAACTGTAAAAGAAAAAATAAATTGAAAATACATCAAAATATAAGCGCCACTTGAAGAAGCGTTTCTCTTTTTATTGTGAACCGCCGTCTAAAGTGGCATTTTTGTTTAGCAGATTTTACGTGGACTGTACATTGGAAAATACTTTTCTCTCCTGCATAGAATGGGATTTATTTTCATAACCAACCTTATTTATGGAAAAGATTCGATTTTCTTGTGTTCTGGTGCAATAGGCCCAATCCTCCTTCAAGAATTCTTTTTTTTGATAGAAATCCCCCTTCAACAATTATTTAAGGTTATAATTGATAATTTATTTTAAGATTTTAAGCGATTACTATAAGGCTATAATGAATCACACTAATATTAAAACTACAAGTGTATATTAGATCAATTAAATAGAGTTTGTCTCACTGTCTTATTTATGAATTTGTGAAATTGTTAATCATAACTAGGATGCTTTTAGCTCCTATAATGTATGATGTCGTATTCTTACTCAAATTTAATTATTTATTTGTTTGATGAAATTACTCCAATGAAATCATTCAATCATTCATTTTATTTGGAACATGTTGTTTCAATTTACTAATGTAGAATTATAAAATAATAGTTTTTCTTAAAAAAAACGAATGATTTGCCTAAGTAGTGTTGGAAAATAAAAAAAATTTCAATTTGGGATTCACCAAAATTTATTTCCCAAACTAGTGTTCATCAAAAAAAAAAAAATCAAATTTAGGAAAAATTGACATTAATAATCCAACCTTTTACTCATCCGCTGTGAATAATCCAACCTTTTGATTATTTTCTAATAATCCAATGTTTGCCCTTAGTTCGCTGTGAATAATCCAACCTTTAATCCTTTATTTTTGTTTGCTAACAGCATACCCTATTATTATCTATTATCAGTAATAGGGTATGTTGTGGGCAAATTCATCACAAAGGTTGAATTATTTAAAAATAATGCAAAAGTGGGATTATTCATAGCGGATGAGTGAAAGGTTAGATTATTAATATCAATTTTTCCTCAAATTTATTTGATTGTGGTTTGGGAAGTTCCAAACCTCTTTAATCTCTCCAAAGTAAAAAAAAACTAAATTAATTCCAATTACAACAGAAGCCTATTTATTTTCTCAAATCCCTAAACTAAACATTTGTAAGACTGACGACGAGGGACTTGAAGAGACTGACGACAACCACCATCCACGCGAACCGTCGACTTCCCACCACAGCCTCCATCTATACTATTCACCACAGTCTAAATCCACTATTTTATCTAATTGAGATTTTTTTTTCATTGTGTTGCAATGGAGGTAATTTTCAGATTTTCATCTCTATTTTTATTGTTCTTTATTTAAATATAATGGTTGTCATTGTAAAATTAGGGATTTGCATATTCAATGTATTATTTTTTACATTAAAAACTCACTTCATTTTCTATGATAGATCACAAGGATGATGTTAACAACAGATCACAAGAACACGTTATCTTTGACAAACATCTTTATTGATTTTGACTTTTGGACTTGATTTAGATTTTTTTTGTTGTATGTAGAATTTTTTTTGTTTTTTTTTTCTTTTTTAGACTTGTGAGATTTTTTAAATTTGTTTAACGCATAAATTTGCCTGACAAAACAGTTTTATCCTCTTGCAGGTTTGGAATTGCCAAACCAAAAAAATATAGCTCAGTAAAACTATTTTATTATATGAACACCATTTTGGAAATTAAGTTTTAAACACCAAATCCTAAATATAGGTTTTATATGAACAGGATACGCTGAATATGATGATGATGATTCACTAAATAAAAACTATCCATTAAGACAACACGTGTTAGCTTTTTTTCAGATTGAGTCATTTTGTATAAAAATATTAATACAAACTAACATGTCTGAAAATAAGTAAAAAAAAAAAAAAAAAAAAAAGTGAATCTGTTTTAATATTTTCCTACGAATATTATTTGATCATAAAGTAGTTTTTTAAAATAATATAGGAGCCACATATGAAATATCCAGCATGTAGTCACAAAGAGACTGATGGGCCATTCATTCCACTTTCCTTTATCAATTATCACACTATATCGATAAATAAATTTACTTTAGAGAGAGAAAGTTTGAAATTAGAAAGAGAAAAAAAAGTAAAAATGTGGGAAATACAGTTTTCTTCCTTATTCTTCTGTTTTGAGAATACAAATAATAGTTGAAATTGATTTTGTTAGTTGCAAATTAGTAAAAAATATTCCAAATTTTAAATTGTTTTTCATCTGTTTTGGTCATTTTGTGCAATATCAATATTTGCAAAGATATGCAAAAACACCACATTGTGATTAATAGCAGTCGGTCGACTGTGTCGTTCACAAACGTTTTTGTGCAAATTATCACGTGTTAATTCTTCCAGTGACAAACGTCACCACTTTGTAACCTCAACCAGAATTTACATCACTGTGCTCAGCTCGACCGTCATCCACAAGCTCATCTACACAGAATTGATGCAAAATGTCAAACTTTTGCTTCCATTGCTGACCCATCTGCATTGCCCTGTTGATGTCCAGCTTAAGTCGTTCGGCTTCCATTTCTGCTGCAATAGTAGAGCCTTGTTGCTGAACGGAAAGGAATCAAAGAAACGTTAACCACAATCGACATTACACAAACATCACTTATAGAAGATGAATGAAAAATGGCTTATTAACCTGCATTTGTTTAATTTGTCGGTTCATCACTTCTTCAGTGAGGTAAGAAACACCGACTGGATGAGAAGAGATGTCACCGCCAATAAAAACCTTCGTCCCCACAGGTTCCTTGCTTGAATTTGCATATTTTTCAAGTGGGGGAGGCAATATTGAGGTTTTCCTTGCAGATGTAGCTTGAGACCTTGATGCACTTTCTGGGAGACTAGTAACCAAAATGTTGGTCACTGGACCTGTCCAGCCAAAAAAGCTCACATTTTTAGAGCACCAAACAACAGTACTTCAATCATTTTTATTTATTTGTACACATGGACACTGTACAGCTTTGAACTTTCTTAATCAAGCTAAGGCCATTTATGCTGGCAAACCAGTTAACTAGAAAATTTTTTTCTGCAAGTAAAGAACTACTCTACCTTGGTAAATGCAGATTAAGGAAAAATTAAAAGGCTTAATGGAGTTGTATCCCACCACTCGGTGTCAAAGGTAAATCAGTTCTCATTAACTATTCCTCCCAAGACAGGTTAGTACTCGAGATAAGGGACACAATACGATAAGCGTATCAAAGTAGTGAAAAAGAACACTGTCAAATTTTCAATAATTAGGTTGTCAGGCAAGTCACACTACCTTTAGAATGTGTAAACATGCGAACAATATTACGAGTTCTTGTATCCCATATACGAATCTTGCCGTCCTCAGATCCAGAAACCAATGAGATTCCATCAGCACAAAAGGCTAGAGAGGTAACAGCCCTATTGCTGACCACAAGATAGAAGGAAGAAACGCACCAAAGTAAATAAAGATCCATCATTGATGCCAAAATACACAATATATTTTCACGAAACATAAAACAAACATAAAAGGAAAAAAACAGATAAAGAATTTAATGGATATGTAATTGACCTTGAATCAGGCAATAGACCAATAATGTGCTTCCCATAGTCAGCACTACACGTAGTTACAGCATTAAGTGCAGCTATGTATATCTTGCCATCTCTCCCCCCAGCATAAAAGGCATATTTGACAACGTCAATTGATATTGCATCAATGACAGATGGGAATATAACATTACGCAACAATCTGCCTGTTGCTAAACTCCACACCTTGAAATGACAAAAAATCCAAAGAGGATAAATAAATCAATAAAGACCAAATTAATAGAGATGATGAAATAAATTTTATTACTTATTTGACAACACACTGGTATGAATTTCTCCATCACAGTAACAAAATATAAGAAATAGACAGAAAAGAAACAAAAGAAAGGGTATTGTACTAGCTACACGGATTTCTGAGTATCAGTAGACTCCCAAAGGTACATCTTTACTTCTTTTTTGCATAATCTCAATGTATTACAATAGAATATATATATATATATATATATATATATATAGGTCCTAGGCAAATTGAAAGAAATGGGCTCTGTTTATGGAGGGTCAATTTTGAATTTTAACGAGAATTTGGAAAAATAACAAATATGGACCCTATAGATTATAATTAGCATTAAATACATAGGCGTGTCATATAGTTCTTAAAATGATAAAAAAACTACTCATAAATTGCAAATTTTTAAATGTCTACTTCATTAACTAAAAAATTCTAATTTTAGGCCCTTTCTAACTCTGGGCTAGGCAAATGCCTACTTTGCCTATGGCCAGGAACGGCCCTATATATATATATATATATATATAGAGAGAGAGAGAGAGAGAGAGTACTATCTTACATCACAGCTTAGCATAACAAAATTATTCCCTTCTAGAAAATACTACCCATACATACTCTTGGTACCCTCTTTTGTGCACTGACATTTAACCAACCCTAAAATTACTTGTTTGCCCTTGAGGTTTCGTGCCCTTGTGCTTCCTGTGGTAAATGATTAGCTTGTAAGGCGTAACAATACCCCCGGATTGCAGCTTAACCTTGTTCTCAAGGTTGAAAGTAGGAAAATGAGTGTCGAGAAGTAAAGCATCTTCCCAAGTGGCTTCCAAAGCAGTTTCAGCTTCCCATTGAATCAATACCTCCAACTTGCCCGCCGCATTGTACCTCCATTGGAGAAGTTTATCTGGTTGTAGTTCATGTTCATTTGCCTCAGTAAGTTGTGAGGGAATCTCCAAAGCTGTGTGATCTCCAATTGCCTTCTTAAGTTGAGATATGTGGAAAACAGGGTGAATCCGACTGTGAGAGGGGAGGTCCAACTTGTATGTTGTGGCTCCAATACCTTTTATGGTCCATAAAACCTCGGAGCTAACTTCTCGTTATGAGTGCGAGCAAGAGATTTCTGACGATAGGGTTGTAGTTTGAGAAAGACCATATCTCCAGGGGTAATGACCATATTTCTCCTGTGTTTATCAGCATTTGACTTCATAATTTGTTGAGCACGCAGTAGCTGGAACTTCAGTTCATCGAGTATGAATCCCTTTCTTGTAGTAAATCATCTAAACTGCCCACCTTGGTACTCTCTTGAGTGGCCCTGCCCAAGTGAGGAGGATTTCTTCCATATAGTGCAAGAAAAGGCGTGACCTTAGTGGATGAATGTGGAGAAGTACTATAATTGTATTCCGCCCACGGTAACCACTCCAACCATTTCTTTGGTCGCCCATTAATACAGCAGCGTAGGTACGTCTCCAGTGTCTTGTTCACCGCCACCGATTGTCCATCCGTTTGTTGATGGTAGCTGAACTATACTTCAAGTCAGTGCCTTGTAGGCGAAAGAGTTCCTTCCAAAAGAGGTTTAAGAAAACCTTGTCTCGATCAGATATTATGGAGGTGGGAAAACCATGCAGCTTGACAACTTCTTTAATGAATTCCAAGGCAATTGTATGCGCCGTGAATGGGTGCTTAAGCCCGATGAAGTGTGCGTATTTTGTCAACCGATCGACCACCACCAAGATTGAATCCTTACCATGGGGCTTGGGCAACCCTTTAATGAAGTCCATGGAATTGTGTTCCCAAACCAGATTGGGTATGGGTAATGGTTGTAGAAGACCAGCTAGGTTGAGGCGAGAGTGTTTCTATTTTTGGCACGTACATAGTCGTTAATTTGCCTTCTCATTCCTTCCCAAAACTAGTGTGTAGTGATCCGAGCATAAGTTTTATGTTCCCCAAGTGGCCCCCTATAGGAAAGTCATGGTACTCCTTCATTAACGATGGAATGAAAATAGATTTTTTCGGAATCACAAACCTATCCTTGTAACACAGATGTCCATTGAGCAATTTAAACCCCTTGAGTACTTCTTCTCCTTTAGCCACCTGTTCCCTAAGAGAAGAGAGCAGTGGGTCTTTCGAAATTTCAGCATCCAATTCATCCCAATCCACTCTATGAGTGCTCCATAAAGCTCCCAAACCTACCATCCCATTGTTTCTTCGTGACAAAGCATCAACAACTTTGTTCGAGGCGCCAGGATTGTATAAGATATCAAAATCAAATCCCATGAGCTTTGTTACCCATCTCTGGTACTCTGTCCCAATTTCCCTCTGCTCCCATAAAAACTTGAGACTACTCTGATCCGTCTTCACCACAAATTTACGCCCCAAAAGATAGTGTCACCATTTAAGCACTGCAAACACTATCGCCATAAGCTCTCACTCATAAATTGGTTTTAATTGAGCACGAGTTCCCAAGGTCTTACTAAAGAAAGCTACGGGATGACGTTCATGCATCAAGACAGCTCCAAGTCCTGTTCCTGATGCATCCGTTTCCACAACGAAAATTTTGTAATGGCTGATTGAGATTCTCAAATGCCTTGGTAGCTTGCTCATTCCACCCAAAGGCATCTTTCTTCAATGGACCTTTGAGTGGTTTGGCCACCTCTGCATAGCGCCATATGAACTTCTTGTAGTATCCGGAAAGGCCCAAGAACCCACGTAATTCCCTGAGATTTGTGGGAACCGGCCATGACAAAACAACTTCCACTTTTGAAGGGTCCATGGCAACCCCTGCGCATGATATTACGTGCCCCAGGTACACCACCTCCGTAACGCCAATACTGCATTTCCCTTGATTCACATGCAGTTTGTGTTGCCTCAATAATCCCAGTACCACAGACAAATGGGTTTTATGCTCAGCCTCAGACTTACTATACATTAAAATATCATCAAAAAAACAAGCACAAACTTACGAAGATGGGGGATGAAAATCTCGTTCATAAGGGATTGAAATGTTGCAGGTGCGTTGGTCAATCCGAACGGCATCACCAAAAACTCGTAGTGCCATTCGTGAGTTCGGAATGTTGTTTTCTCCACATCCTTCTCTTTCATCCGAATTTGATGGTACCCCGACTTCAAGTCCAGTTTCGAAAAAATACTTGCCCCATGGAGCTCATCTAGTAATTCATCAAGTCCAGTTTCGAAAAACGCCACGAGCCATTCTTCTTCTTCGCCAAAATAATGGGGCTCGAGAATGGACTAGTGGATGGGCGTATTATCTGGGCTTGAAGCATTTCTCGGACCATCCTCTCGATTTCATCTTTTTGAATTTGAGGATATCTATATGGACGCACGCTAACAGGACTCGACCCCTCCTTCAAATGAAGTGATGCCTTCAAACACATCATGATACTTAGTAAGTACTGGATTCAAGAACAAGGGGGTGCTCACTGATTTGGCTTCTATTGCTTATCTCATTCAACTCAATCCAAATGCCCCGCTTCTCTTTGCGTAAAGTGCGCATCAACGCCTTCAAGGAAACCTGGGAGTGACCCAAGGAAGGATCTCCCTTCAGTTCCACCGTGGATGTGGCCCATTGAAACCTCATGACCTGTTCTCATAGTTACCCGGAACGCCAAACGATTCGGAACGTGGGACGGGAACGGAAACGCAGAACTGTACTTAAGGTGACTCCGGAACGATGGGGACGATTATCAATTTTTAATTTAAATAAATAAAATAATAATAAAATAATACTCCCTCCGTTTCTTTTTTATTGTCCACTTTCCTTATTTGGTCAGTTCACTCTAATTATCCACTTTCTATTTTTGGCAAAGAAAAACCTAAATACCCCCAAATACCCCAACTTATATTATTTAAAATACCCCACCTACCACCATTTCAATTATTATAATCACTTAAATACCCCAACTACCACCTTTATAATTATTATAATCACTTAAAATACTCCACTACCATTTTTCTTAATTTGCGTGCCCACTAGAAAGTGGACAATAAGAAGGGGGTGGAGGGAGTAATAATAGTAATAATAATAATATATTAGCCTTTTAAATTACAATAAAAGTGATAGTGTCTAGTGGTTCTCTACAATAATTACATTAATTAGAGAGAAAAGAATACTAAGCTTCTTTGGGAAATAGCCTTGACACGTAGCCTTCTTATCCCTTAAAACCCTAGTACCCTACCTACTAGGCTACTATTAGAAAAGGCAAAATAGCTTTGTCACATCTCACATGTGACATTTAAACCCTCCACAGGCTCCACTAAAGTCTGACATAAGAAATTTACTTTTCTTTCTTCATCGTTTCATCTTCTGTATTTCATCTTCTTTGTTTTTTTCATCTTCTTCGTATGTTCTTCAATCTTCAATCCATCTCTACATTAAATAATCAACAAACTTTAATGGCAAACACAGAAAGTTGTCCGATCAAAATGGGTGGGATTTGCGGGTCGCCTACGGTAGCGATTTGGTACGCGTTCCACAGTGTTCCGGTACGCCACCGTTTCGCGTTTGGGGACGGCCGTCCCCGATCGGAAAACGCCCTATCGTACCGCGTTCCGGGTAACTATGCTTGTTCTTTCCAATAAACTACTATCTCTCCAAGTTTCTCAAACCATTGTGCCCGAGTATCATGTCGGTGTTGCCCAACTCAAGCATTAAGAAATCATCAACAATCTCTATATTCTGAACTTCCACTAACAGCCCCTTTAATGCGTTCACCATTTCCCAACATTACCCCGAATTTCTCGTTGCGATTAAAAGGCAAATTAAGACATTGTACCGTATGGGTCGAGATAAAATTGTTCGTGGCTCCGGAATTGATCATGATCACAACGGGCTGGCCGTTCATAGTACCCTTCATCTTCATTGTTTTTGGGCTCGAAATTCCCACCACTAATTGCAATGACATTTCCGCTAATGGATGTAGTTCCTCCTCTGCCTCAACCTCCTCTTCTACTTCAACAACCTTATCCTCCCATTCTCCAGGACCAAAAATCACATTTAATTCTCGACGATTTTTACAGGCGTGATTGTGAGACCACTTCTCATCACACGTGAAACAAATTCCCTTGGCTCGCTTCTCCATCATTTTCCGGTGGGTTAGTTTCATCCGGCCTCGGCTCGGATCGTGGTTCATCGGCTGATTTTGGTGATGTGAGTTTTGGAAGGTTTTTGGCAATGGTAAGGCAAGGTGGTGTTTTTATGGGTGTTGGGGTGTATAAATATTTTTGTGGCTGGATAATGGAGTAGGCACATGGGGAGGGTATATTTTAGTGGACACTTGTCTCCAAGGGGTGTTTTGGGTATTTTGGGTATGGGTTACTTTTGGGTTTTGTTTTAAATCTATCATCACAGCAAGTGACATAGCATGATCCAAGCTGATCGGCTCGAAAAGCGTTAGCTCTCTTCTTACATTCTCTTCCAACCCCTTAAGGTATGCTCCCATGGCAAAGTTTTCCGGTATCACTCCGAGAGGGTTGGCCTTCTCCACAAACTCAATTTATACTCGGGCATCGATCGATTCTGCTCCCCCATCATCCACTGTTCGTGCAAGGTGCCCTCCTTCACCGGTCTAAATCGCCTCAAAACGAGCCCCTTAAGCTCCTCCCATCGTCTGATCGGCCTTCGTTGGTGTTCCCAGTGGAACCATTGCAAAGTTGCCCCTTCTAAACTCACAACCTTAGTTTTAAGAGGCGCGAGGCGCACCGAGGCGCAAAAGGTCCTATTTTCCGAGGCGCGAGGCGCGAGGCGCGGGCTTTTTGCATGCGAGGCGCACAATTTCGCTAAAAAGCTCAAAAATCAATTTTAAAACATATTTGATACTTAAAACAACATGAATTTCATATTAAAATAACATAGAAGTAAGATAAACACTACTTTAGCACATAAACAAAATAATAATCAACAATTACTCACATAATTACACTAGTTAAACTAAACATAATGTAAAAAGTAACAACAATAACAATACTAATAATATAGATTGATAACAACAATTGATAATAGAACAATAACAATAACAACAATTAATAATAGAAAAATAACAGTAATTTACATTAACAAGTAACAATAGTAACAAAAAGAAAAAACAAGTAACAACAATAAATAACAAAAAGGTAAATTTGGAAAAAAAAAAAGGAAAAACAGTAACATTAGCAAAAGGGAAATTCGAAAAAAAAGGGAAAACAGTAAGGCTTCGAAAATGGGGAAGGAGCAGGAGCAAGAAGAAGATGGCGAAGGAAGGAGAACAGTAAGGCTTCCAAAAAAAAGGGAAAACAGGCTTCGAAAAACAGAAAAAGAAGGAAGGAGAAGAAAGGAAGAAGAAAAAGAAAAAAAATAAAGATTATAGCTGGTTCAAAGATGGCGAAGGAGCAGCAGCAAGAAGAAGATGGAGATGGCAAGCTTCGAAGATGGACATGGAGTGGAGCAGCAAGCAGCAAAATGTGATTTCTAGGTCAAATTTAGGGTTTTTTTTATTCTAAATCATTTAAGTTGAAGGGTATTTATTAATATCATAGTTTTTTTTTTATTCCAACTAATTCAAGGGCATTTCAGAAAACCATTATTAAAACTAAGACTTCAAAACGCCTCAACACTAAAAGGCACGAAAGGCGCATGAGGCGTTAGGCGCATATGAGGCGCGCTTTTTCCCCCGCTTTAGTGTATTCGTTGTGCCTAGAGTCCTTGAGGCGATTTGGTTGGCGCCTCAGTGCGCCTTGCGCCTAGGCGTGCCTGAGGCGCGCTTTTTAAAACAAAGCTCACAACAACTTACTCCATTTTCTCCTTCTCCCGCAAGCTATAAAACGTAAAGTACCTCTCAGCTTGTAAAATCCATCCATCCGGGTCTTTTACATAAAACACCGGTAAGTCATGCTTTCGATTCCTCCAGTTTTCCCTTCCTTCTTCGTCACCTTCATCGTCGTTCTCACGGCTTTCGGTAAATGGGTCTAGTGTGGGGGAGTTTTGTGGAGGGTTGTTTTGGGGTAGTGAGTTTGGTTGGGTGGGGTACAATGGATTAATGAAATCTGGGTTGGTGAGTCTTTCACTCAGCTTTTGGATGGTACGGGTGAGGTTCGACATTTCAATGGCGAGTGTATTATGGTCTTGGTTTATGGTGTTGATTTGGGAATGAAGGTTCTGGGTAGTTAGGGTTAACTACGAACGGATTTTATCCATCTCGGTATTGATCAAATGTGGTATTGGCCGTATCTCCCCTTCCAGGCGGTCAATACGTTGGGTGTTATTCACCATTCTGCTTTGATACCAGATTTGGTATGAATTTTCTCCTTCACAGTAACAAAATATAAGAAATAGACAGAAAAGAAACAAAAGAAAGGGTATTTTACTAGCTACACTGATTTCGAGTATCAGTAGACTCCCAAAGGTACTTCTTTACTTCTTTTTTGCATAATCTCAAGGTATTACAATAGTACATATATATAGAGTACTTTTCTTACATCACAGCTCAGCATAACATAATTATTCCCTTCCAGAAAATACAACCCATACATACTCTTGGTACCCTCTTTTGTGCACTAACATTTAACCAACCCTATAATTACTTGTTTACCCTTGAGGTTTCTTACCCTTGTGCTTCCTGTGGTAGGTGATTAGCTTGTAAGGTGTAACACACACCTGTTCAAAGGAAAGTACATGGATTCTAACTTAACTTTATGTTATTGATTGTTTCACAAGTAAAACTCATGCTAATGCAAGAAATTTCCAGGAACATCTTCCACATAGGGGAAGAAGACATGGTACACACCACTCAATAAAAATTAAAGAAATGGCAATACCTTATTTCTATGTCGAATCTGCACATAAGTTCATGATGCACGGAATTTATGAAACCTAATTGCATTGTTGAGTATAAAGTCCACATCTTTGCAATATAGATTATAGAATTAGGTGGAGATGCTCCTGAAGTAGATAGGTTAATTGTCTTCCTTAACTTTGTAAGATCATTGATCAAATCTATGGCTTATGATTAAGCACTTGATTTTTTTGTATCTAGAATACCTCCTATAAGGAATTGTAATTCTTGAGATTAAAAGCATCTTGATTTTCCCTAGTGTCTTCTTATTTAATGCAATATGGCCTGGTGTTGATTGTTATTTTTTATACAAAATTAAAGCTTCAACATGTTTGTTGAACAGTACATTTAAATGCGCCAAATTCAAAAAACTTCACTCCAATATGCATTCTATGCCACAGTGGGGAAAGACATGACTGAATCCACTAACCACTAGCCACTGAAAAAGCCCTTCATACCAACTAGCTTAATACTTCAATCCTGTAAATCAATTGAAATTAGATAGACCTTGGTACTTGATACAACTTCTCTAAAAATCCTAGTGCTAATGGAATGCATAAACAAGAAGGCAGCCTAGCACCTACTCTCTTCCTTTCACTAATTTAATCTTTCTCCATTCTCCTCCCACCCCCTCAATAGAGACTTACACAACCAACGGCCCTTCACAATTTTAGATTGAAATAGAGGTCTAGTGAGGATCAAAGAAACAAACAGGAACAAATTGAAACGGTTGAGGCATCATCAGCAATGAGAATATGGGAGTATTTACACCATTAAGTTAATAAGTCATACAGCCTTCCATACATTAAGCATCATCATTTTCATAGCTTCCTCACTGGAACTCAATGTTCACTTCCATGAAACGTATTAGAGCTGCTACAATTTTCCATTTAGTTTCCTTTTACATTCAGAAAGTGTTTTTACTAGTCTACTAATAAAATAAAGACTACTGTCTAACCTTACAAGTTCGATCCTCTGAAGCAGAAATAATGACAGCATTAGATCCACCATGACCTGATTTGACATCTGTAACACGTAATGTATGATCCCGAAAACTATACACAAAATCATGCCTAGCTTTCTTTCTTCTGGCATCATCAAACATCCTGAAAACCACATGAAAAATGGTGAATCAAGACTAAATAACTGGAACCAGAATCCAAAAATGTAATATTGATAATTAGCAAAAACATTAGCAAGTCAGAGTCTCAGAGAGTACATGAAGAGCGACCAAACTTTTACACCTCCATCTTCGGCACCAGAAATAAGCATGGATTCATCATCTGACAATGCCAAACAGGAAACTGCCCCATAATGTGCATGCCATTTCTTCAGTAATCTACCACTTAAAACCTAGTCCATAATACAGACAGAAAAAAAAACAATGGGGTGTGATAAGTCTGCTAATTGTACATCTCACCCCTATTTTCTAGGACTGGTGATAAAATGAGCAGCATACACAAGAACAGGAGAAATACAAGCAGTGAACAACCATGGAGTTAATAAGAATTTGTATACTGTTTTATTCATTCAAGAATCAATACTCAGAATGATATTATTACATCACTATTATATACAGAAAGAAAGAAAAAGGTATACATATATATGTAAGATCAAGAGGTAGAGAACTGCACACATGATTAGTAGATACAATAACAATGCAAATTGATGTGTCAAAGAAAGTTGATGAAAAGAGTACCTCCCAAAGATAAATATGGCCAGAAGAACCACCTCCGAAGAGGTAAGTACCCTCACGATTAGAATCCAAGGGTTTAATCGGCTCTGCTGGAAAACTCTTGACTTCAGGTTGAGGCTATAGAATTCAAACAAACAATTTATATGCCAATTGAACAGTAATTTGAAATAGCAACACAAATCGAAGAGAAAATGAAGAAACCTTGTGCCATGACCAATAAAGAACGGAACCGGAAGTGGAAGATTCGCGAATCTGAGAAGAAGCTAAGAAGCGTCCAGCAATGGAGATAAGACCGTGAGAAGGAGATAAGCATGATTTGTAACGGAATTGTTCGGCGCCAGTATGTATGTCCCAGCAACCTACAGTTCCATCCATGGAAGATGACGCCAACACTACCTCCATTTTCGTTTACTGTTACCTTTCTTTTCTTTCTTTGTCGTTACCTTTTCTTTTCTTGAAAAATTAGAATGAATAAGCAAATTACAAAAAAAATTCGAGAAATAAAGAATAGGTTGGGGTCTTATGGTAAAAAAATTGTACAATTAAGTCGCCTATTTTTGAATCGTAAGATCATACAATTGTAGATCAGAATCGGGATTCTGATTACTATGATCTCATGCACTAAAAGTCAATTTGAGCGTCTCATCCTTAATTCTTAGATCCTTAAACTATAAAAAATACCTAAGGAATCATCACTATTCATTTTTGCAAAATGAATAGTGAATCTGCTGTTACAAATCTGTTGCGGCATTCTTCCTTTATTATTCCTATTTTCTTCATGCTTCTGCCCTCTTTCTCACTCTTCTTGCTTCCTCTTTCTTCTGATTCTTACTTTTCAACGTTTTACCATTTCCTCCTTCTTCCTCTTGCGAAATTTGTTCGTTGATGGCGAAAAAAGTTTTGCCCGTCATGCTGATGAAGATGAAAATGAAGGTTAGTTTTTTTTCATGATTTCTTAGTTTTTCTTTTGTCAGCTTAGGGTTTGATTGTGGTTGTTTTAGGTGAAAAATTAGGGTTTTGAAAAATAGATCTGAATTACATAGTAGAAATGGATAGATCTAAATTGCATAGTAGAAATGGATCTTAGCCAAAATTTAATAAAACTAGGTATTTACCCGTGCTATGCACGTGATTATAAAACTATTTTATAAAAAAATACATAATATTAATTCAACATTGTTTAAATTAATACAAATAAGTCGGACCTTTGACTTTGATTGGCATGTTTGACCTTAGACCCGTTGACCAGGGGTAATTTGGGTTCCTTTAAGAAGTGGGGGTTACAACCCCTAACATTGGCCCCACACATATAGAGTAAGAGAATGACTTTCCTTGAATAAGTTGATCTTGGTCTATATGCGGGAAAATCGTGTTGCACCGTTCTGATCGAGATGGAGTTTATTGACACTTGAAATTTCAATGTCTCGGATATCTTAAGTCTCAGACTTTTTGAAGTCTCAGATAAGCTAGACGCACAAGCCTTCAGAAGTTTGATGCCAAAATGTTGAGGCAAGGGGGTCCGACTCTTATGAGTTTCGGACACTTATGAATATATACATCACTCTGGCCCAAACTTTTTATAAGGTAAAATAGGGGAGGTACGAATCTTATATGTTTCGGACAAGATAAGAGCACTTACAGAAGTCTCGGACAACAAAGGTATACTTGCCAAAATTGGGCCTCAAATCTTAGAGGACCAAGGGGGGTCCGACTTATAGAAGTCTCGGACACCATCAGTATACATAGGTATACTTAGCCAAAAATGGGCCTCAACTCTTAGAGGACCAAGGGGGGTCCGACTTATAGAAGTCTCGGACACCATAAGTATACATAGGTATACTTAGCCAAAATTGGGCCTCAACTCTTAGAGGACCAAGGGGGGTCCGACTTATAGAAGTCTCGGACACCATAAGTATACATAGGTATACTTAGCCAAAATTGGGCCTCAACTCTTAGAGGACCAAGGGGTGTCCGACTTATAGAAGTCTCGGACACATAAGTATACATAGGTATACTTAGCCAAAATTGGGCCTCAACTCTTAGAGGACCAAGGGGGTCCGACTTATAGAAGTCTCGGACACCATAAGTATACATAGGTATACTTAGCCAAAATTGGGCCTCAACTCTTAGAGGACCAAGGGGGGTCCGACTTATAGAAGTCTCGGACACCATAAGTATACATAGGTATACTTAGCCAAAATTGGGCCTCAACTCTTAGAGGACCAAGGGGGTCCGACTTATAGAAGTCTCGGACACCATAAGTATACATAGGTATACTTAGCCAAAATTGGGTCTCAACTCTTAGAGGACCAAGGAGGGTTCGACTTATAGAAGTCTCTGACACTATAAGTATACATAGGTATACTTAGCCAAAATTGGGCCTCAACTCTTAGAGGACCAAGGGGTGTCCGACTTATAGAAGTCTCGGACATTGTGAAGTTGGATTTCGCCAACAAAGGTGTAGTTTCACCAACAAAGGTATTGTTTCCCAAAAGAGCATTAATGGTGACATTAAATACTCACCTACCCTATTTTGTCATCTTCTGCCAAATACATTCTAGTGAGAGAATTCTCAAGAGATTTCCATCCATATTCTAGAGAGAGAAGCTCTGACAATTTGAAGATTTTCTGACAGTTTATACTTGGAAACACATTTATCAACCAGGTATGCTCTAATTTTGGATCAAACTCATAAATTTCTTGATTTTTTCATTTGATATTCAATCAAATCTTCAAATCTTCAACCATTGTTCATAGATCTTCAACCTGTTCTTGAAGATCTTCAACCTGTTCTTGAATATATTGTTTTGATTTATAATTTGTGTTACTGTTCATAATTTGTTGTTTGTATCATGGAGACCCTTTATTTAGAGGATTTATGTAGAGAACTTCCCCAACTTGACCTTAACAAGGACTCGGAATTCCAAAGCACAGGAACAAGAGTTAGTTCAGATGAGTCGGACGATGGTAGCCCAAGGTGCCAAGTGACTCCGCATTACGAACCGATTCCGAGTGATGATGAGTCTGATGTTTCACCCTATTACCCAGAAGAGACTATTTTGGCTTATCCTTGGGAAGTATCTTTAGCGTTTGTTCCCGGATACTTAAGTGTTGACCCTAAACTTTTGGAGCTGGTTCATGTAGATATGAAGAAGACGGCGGAAAAAGAATGTTCACCAAGCCGAGATACTTCGAAGAATATCCCTCATCCTTTTTACATTCCCAATGGAGGACCTTTAAATTACTTTGTAGATAAACCGACAATGGAGTTGTTGGATAGTGATAGAAAAAGTATGGCACGACATTGGGGTTTAATTCATGGCTATGATGTTGTGAAGCCGGGATTGTATGACACTGTTAGATACCCTCCAGGCGGCTGTATAGCCGTGTATGATAGAGCATTTGACTTGGGTTTAAGGTTCCCACTGCACCCTTTTGCCAAGGCTGTCCTGGCACTTCTGAACATAACAGTTGCTGAGTTTTACCCCAACGCTTGGGGTTGTATAGTGGCTTTCATTTTGGTAAGCAAAGGGTTAGGAGTAGAGCCCAACATGACGGCATTTCGTCATATTTTTCGGGCTAGGTTATGTAGCTCAAAGGCTAACGGTGCTGGTTGGGTGACCCTGTCTCACCGAAGGGGTTTCAAGATTGTGGGAGAGCTCCCGGACAGCAACAAGTTCTTTAGGACTAAGTTCGGGTATCTCTACAATAGGCAGGGCTGGGACATAAAGACTACATATGACATAGACCCCAAGTTGGAGGACTTTAACAACAATGTCCCGGTCTGTAGTCATGAAGAAGCTATTATAGTTCGATATGCCACCATGTCTATAGAACTGAATCGCAAGCCAATTATTGTGCAGAGGAGGTGCATACCGAAGTTATTAGATTTTAGGAAAGAACTATTTTTATCCGCTTATGACATTAGTCTGCGGACAAACAAGAGTATGTTTCTCGGCTCTATGCTTTCATGTGTCTTATTTCACGGGCACTTATCTGTCTTATTTTTGCAGGAGTTGCGAGAAGTGAAGTTAGGATCAAATACAAAGTATTAATGGCTCAATTCAATACCTTGAGCGCGTTTTCTGAAGCACTGAGGATGGTTGATCCACCGCCACCAGTTCCTCGCCCCCCAAATGTGAGTAGGCCAATTTTTGTTACTTGAACTTGTGATTATTTCTTTAAACGTCACCTTAACCCGCTCTTTATCTTCCAGAACTCGAACACTGTCATGGAGGGGGTGAAGGACGCCCCGAGTCATGAAGAGGCTCGGGTGCTGCTAGAGAAAAGGAAAGAAATTCCTCCTCCCGAGGAATTGGCTGGTAAGGAGGAGCCAGCAAACAAGAAAAGGAAGAGGGGTTCTTCTAAACCTAAGGTTGTTCCTACGCCGGATAATCCGGTAGTGGTTGAAGATGATGATGATGCTTCCTCGGTCTCCGAGGAGCTATTTATTGATGTTGTGCCGCTGAGCACCAACTTTTCGGGCATTCGATTTAAAGAGCCCAGGATGAATGTTTCTGGCTCTTCTATGAAGCCTGCTTCCAAAGAAAAGGGGAAGTAAGTGCTGGTAGATGAAGAGCCGACTTATGCCAAGAACATCAAGGCTCACCGGCCTGGTGTTCCTTTCGTAAGCCTAAGCAGCGCCGAGTTGGCTGGTCGTTTTAACAAGGCGAGTCGCTGCCTTGTTTACCAGGAAGACATGGACTTTTTAGATTCCATGGAACCTGAGGAGAGGATGCAGAAGGCTCGGTCTGCGATGGCTGAGGTAAGGGTATTTGCATGTCTCGGCTTCTCTTTTCTTTTTTAACTTATGCTTTTGGCTAATGATTTCTCTTTTCCAGGGGCTGATAAGAATGCTTTTTGAGACCTCAAAGATTCAGCAGAATGAGGTGGACCAGGAGACAATCCGGACACTGACTGCTCGGATCGATGAGCAGAATGATAAAGTTGCTGAACTTAAGGCACGACTGGAGAAGTGTAAGGGCCTGACAGATCGTCTGGATCTGGCAGAGAAATGGCGGGCCAGGTTGAAGGACATTTTAATCGAGACTGGGGAGAAGTTGGAGAAATGTGTCGTTCTATCCTTGGAGATATTGACTGATGTGGCGCACATTTTAGAGGCCTTCGACAAAGTTGCTGCCAAGAGAAAATATTTGTCTAACTTTGTCGATGAGGAGCAGGAGAAGCTGGAGCAAGCAATAGAAGCTGCCGAGTACTACAAAGAGAAATCCGAGCGACGAGGTCGGATTGCTAAAGATTGGTTATCTTCATCTGACTGCGGGCCATTTATGGCTAAGCTTTCAGGGGAGATGATTAACAATGACATCTTACTCAAAGCTGAGGCTCATAGGTTGGCGGCTCTTGAGCTAGGGGTTGATCCAGAGAAACTTGCTTCACTGGCTATTTCTAAGAAAGGCGAAGCTCTAAAGAATTTGACAGCCGTTTTCAACAAAGGGTCTGTTGCGCTTAATGACCCGAATTGGGATGCTAATGAGCAAAAGCAATGGGCTGAGAAGGTTGCTCCGGAGTTAGAAGAACGGGTATCCAAGTTGGATTTGAAGCTATGTTCTCCGGGGCAACCTGTTATTCCTCCGGCATCGGAAAGATCGAGCTTTTCACCTATTGAGCATAAGTGTAATGATCTTGTCGGACATCTAACCGCCGAGAAGGAAGCTTTTATGGAGCTTGCTGTCGAGCTAAACGCCAAGGAACCTTTTACCGTTGATCTGGATGACCTACTGAACCTGACTCCTCCTCCTACTTCTCCAGCGCCGAGATCTCCTTCCCCCGTGTCTGCCGTAAATGATCAAGCCGAATGATGTTCTTCACATGATGTCTCATAATATTTCGTAATTTTTGTAAACACTTGGTGGAATTTGAACAAATATCATTTTTTGTAAACATTATTAGGAGATTAGTGCCTCCTTGGTTTGTATATATGTTAATTTGATGCCCTCTGTTTTTATTTGTTTGATGTCATTTCAAATGTTTGATAGCCTCGGATCATGATGACATAGCAGCTTAAGTGTTAAAAGAACTTAGGTTCTTTTTAAGTAGTTCAACGAGAAAGGGTTAAGAATACCCGAATTCCATATCTTGGAAGTGACTTAAACCCAAAAATCATAAGTTTTCCGGGACTCTTAATAGAGGACTCGGACTCACAGGAGTCTCGGATTTCCAAACAGCTATTCTTCCATCAGCATAAATAACTTAAAACCGAGAACATAGGTTCTCAATAAATTATAAAGGGGTCAGACTCATAGGAGTCTCTGACCTGCAGAAATCAACAATAAACTTAGTTTAGTTGAACACAGGTTTCCATCAATATCATTAAGGAGGGTCAGACTCATAGGAGTCTCTGGCATCATAAAATAACTTAAACCTTGAGAACATAGGTTCTCAATAACCTATGAAGGGGTCAGACTCATAGGAGTTTCTGACTTCCCTAGAGCAATAAAATAACTTAACTTAATAGAACATAGTATCTAACCAAACTCACAGAACATAGGTTCTAATCACTCATAAAGGGGGGTCAGACTCATAGGAGTCTCTGACCTCCAAGCAATAAATAACTAAACTTTGAGAACATAGGTTCTCAATGAACCCATAAGGGGGGTTAGACTCATAGGAGTCTTTGACCTCAGGAAAACAACAATAAACTTTGTATTATAGAACATAGGTTCTTATCAAACTTACGAGGGGGGTCAGACTCATAGGAGTCTCTGACCTCTAAGAACGTAATAGTGACATCCCTACTTCAAGATTCGGAATTTGCACAATTCCTTGCAAAACCAGGGTTTAAACGAACATAGGTTCATCTGATAATATAACAACGTTCAAAAATAGCAGGTAGCAAGGTTCAACAATAGGAAATAACTTAAAAACCAAACAAAGTTCAGAAACATAAATCAGACACAACAGTAGATATTGGCCCCTTGCAAGGGATTGTTTAAATGAAGAATCTCTTTAGGTGGTCAGCACTCCAGGGTCTTTTCAGCAGCTTTCCCTCTGAATCCTCTAGCTCATAGGTTCCAGGTTTGATGATACGGACTATTTTGAAAGGACCGTCCCAATTAGCTCCTAGCTTTCCTTTTTCATTGGCTTTCCCAGTTGATTCTACCTTTCTTAGGACATAATCATGGAGTTGCAATTGTTTAGGTTTGACCATCCGGTTGAACTGCCTGGTCATCTTTTGTTTCTGGGCAAGAGATCGCAGAAGGGCATTGCCTCTTGTTTCAGGGAGGAGATCTAGGTTTGTTCTCTTCTCATCATCATTTTCTTCATATGAATAATAAGCAATCCTTGTAGAAGGAATGCCTATTTCTACCGGTAGCACGGCTTCAGAACCACACACCAGAGAAAACGGCGTATGTCCTGTTGCATCTTTAACAGTTGTACGCATAGACCACAGAATACCAGGTAGTTCTTCATCCCAAGAACCCTTAGAGCCTTCTATCTTCTTTTTAATACTGGACAAGATCGTTTTATTGGCAGACTCCATTTGGCCATTTGTTTGAGGCCTTGACACTGAACTAAATCTTATTTATATCTTGAATTTATCACAATAGTCAAGGGTGTTCTTGCTTATGAATTGACGGCCATTATCAGTGATTATAACCCTAGGTATGCCATACCTTGTAATGATGTTACGCCAAATAAATTGACATACCTGTTTATCAGTTATAGAGCTCAGTGGTTCAGCCTCCACATACTTTGAGAAGTAATCTACAACAACTATAATGAATTTTCGTTGGCCCTTTGCTGGTGGGAATGGCCCCAAGAGATCAAGCCCCCATTTGTCGAAGGGGAGCACAACTTGAATTGTGGTGAGATAGTTGGAAGGTTTTCAAGGAACCTCGACAAAATATTAGCATTTTTCACAGGCTTTAACCAATCTTTCAGCATCTTCCTTCAATGTTGGCCAATAATAGCCACTCCTTAGGACTTTATTGATGACAGTCCTAACTCCCTAGTGAATGCCACATCCTCCTTCATGAATTTCTCGGAGAATGTAGTTGCCATCTTCAGGAGTTACACACTTGAGCAGCGAATGTGTATAACTCTTTTTGTATAGATTCTCTTCAAAAAATTCGAACCACCTCACTTTTTTCAGGAACAGAGGAACTTGTGCAGGATCTTCAGGAAGGATTCCTTCTTTGAAGTATTGGATGAAGGGATCCATCCAAGTGTTGGTTCTGTCTATCATGGTAATTTCTTGATTGATGCTTGGTGCAGGTAAAACTTCCCACGTGATGTTGCGGGCTTTTGGTCCATCTGCTGAACTGGCTAGCTTGGCTAAGGCATCCGCTTGGGCGTTTTCAGATCTGGGAATATGGCTGATGTTGAAATGTATCGGTTCAATAAGGGATTTGACCCTTTGTAAGTACATCTTCATGCTATCATTTTTGGCCTCATATTCCCCATTCACTTGTCCCACAATGAGCTAGGAGTCAGAGTAGGCTGAAAGGACTTTAGCACCTGAATTGCGGCATATGCTGATCCCTAATATCAATGCTTCATATTCGGCCTCATTGTTTGAGGCTGCAAACTGGAAGTGGACCGCATGTTCCATTTTTACACATGCTGAAGAGATTATGATAATGCTCGCCCCACTAGAAGTTCTGGTGGAGGAGCCATCAACATAGAGTTTCCATTCTTGATTAGGATCACAGAATGTAGATCCTGTTGTTTTAGCTATAAAATCCGCAAGGGCTTGGGCCTTGATTGCTGTGCGAGGTTCGATCTCAATGCCAAACTCTGCTAACTGATTCGACCAATCAGCAACCCTAGAAGATTGGTTCCTCCCCTCCAAAACTTTTTCAGAGGTTGACTTGTTTGGACACGGATTTGATGTGATTGGAAGTAGGGTTTCAATTTCCGGCTAGCCATCACCACTGCATATATTACTTTTTCGATCTCATTGTAATTGGCCTCGGATCCCCTATATGCGTGACTTATGTAGTAAATGGGAAGTTGTTTCCCTTCTCTTTCAGCGACAAGTACAACGCTAAGAGAATAGTCAGAAATTGCTACATAAAGATACAACACTTCACCTGATAAGGGGGAGACGAGTTTTGGTAGATCAACCAAATGTTTCTTGAGACTTTGGAAGGCTTCTTCTGCTTCGTGATTCCATTCAAATGTTTGCCTTTTGAGAGTTTTGAAAAAGGGTGAGCACTTGTCCGCTGACTTAGACATGAATCTTCCAAGTGCTGCTATACAATCGGTAAGTTTCTGGACTTCTTTCACGGACTTCGGCGATTGCATGTTCATGATGGCTTGAATTTTGTCGGGATTAGCCTCTATTCCCCTTTCATCTACGAGGAAGCCCAAGCACTTTCCTCCAGTCACTCCAAACACGCACTTTTCAGGATTTAAGCGCATGACATGGTTTCTGAGAGTGAGGAATGTTTCTCGGAGATCAGCAGCATGATGCTTGGATTCTTTGCTCTTTGTAATCATGTCATCAACATATACCTCTAAGTTCCTTCCAATCTGGGCGTTGAACACCTTGTTGACCATCCTCTGATAGGTAGCGTCGGCGTTTTTGAGTCCGAATGGCATGACTTTGTAGCAGTAAACACCGGTATTTGTGATGAAGGCAGTATGAGGTTGGTCTTCTTCTGCCAGAGGGATTTGATGATATCCCGCGTTGGCATCCATGAAACTTAGGAGGGCATGGCCAGCGGTAGAGTCGACTTGGCGATCTATCTGTGGTAGTGGGTAATCATCCTTCGGACATGCTTTGTTCAAGTCAGTGAAGTCCACACACATCCTCCACTTGCCATTGGGCTTCTTGACTAACACCACATTCGAGAGCCAATTAGAGTATTGGCATTCACGAATGAAATTCGCCTTGAGGAGCTTTTGTACTTCTGCCTTTGCTGCCTCTATTCTTTCTTTGCCTTGATGTCTCAACTTTTGTTTCACTGGTTTGTACCCGGGTTGGATGTCGAGTTTATGGCACATGACATCTTTCGGAATCCCAGGCATTTCTGAGACATTGAAAGCAAAGATATCTCGGAATTCTGAAATGACCTCCAACAGTTCCTTCCTTATTTCTGCATCAAGGTTAGCTCCTATCCTGATCATCTCTCCCTTCCCCCATATGTCAACTTCTTCGTGTTTGTCAGAAGGCTCCGGTCTTTGGGAAGGGATGTGAATGTTGAGGATAGACGCTTCTTCTAGTTTTCTTTTTTGTCCGCATTTCTTGAACCGGATCATTGCTTTTCAAGGCGTTGATGAGGCACTCTCTAGCAGACTTCTGGTCGCCTCTTAGTATGCCCACTGAAGCATCATCTCGTTCATACTGCAGGAGCAATTGATGGGTTGATATCACGACTTTAATCTTGTTGATCAGAGGAAGTCCCATGATGGCGTTGTAAGCAAACTTGACATCAACCACGGTGAACCGTGCTAAGCTTCGACCCTGGTTTTTCTCACCAATCCTGACAGGAAGGACTATTGTTCCTTAAGGAATGTTTCTCCTCATACTTCATCTGGCGTAGACATTCCATGGTGATCGATCAAGTCAGTTGTACTTCCTGTGTCTACCAGAACCCAACGAACCTTCATCTGGCTTATCTTGAGAGTGACAACCACTGGGTCAGAATGTGGTTGTTGCAGGGGGGACGCTTAGCTTTTCGTCAAACTTCATTTTAGGACAAGACGGTTGTTCCTTTGGGGGACCCTTGACTAGAGTATGAATGATGTCTCTTGCGGATCTGAGGGTAGGGAATTCTTCCGAATAACCGCCAACGATCATGTTGATTACGCCGTTGGTTGCACTGGAATGTTCTTTCGCCTCGGCGTTTTTTTCTAATTCAGCCTTCTTGTAGTCTCTTGTGTCCGAGCTATACCTCCTTCTTGTTGAATCACGAAAGAGGAAGCGATTCAACTTTCCTTCATCTGCATATTGATCAAGGATTCTTTTAAGTTCACAGCAATTGGAGAGTGTATGACCGTGTTCCTTATGATATTCACACCAGAGATCTATGTTTCAACGGTATTTTGGTGTAGGAATTGGAGCAGGTGGAGGTAACTCGTTTCTGATGGCATAGAAGATGTCTCTTCTATTACGGTTAAAGCGGGTTTTATAACCATCCTCCTTGAGTTCTCGTGGAGGATACTTCTGATCTGTCTCCGGGCGGTAGGGTCCCCTTCTTGAAGCAACATGACTTGAGGATTTCTCCCTCCCTTCAGACATTTTTTCACTTTTCCGTTTTTTGGAAGAGGGATCTAACTGATGGCATATATCGGAAGCGGTAACGAAGCTTCTGGCCTGCTTCATTGCTTCGGCATATGTTTTTACTTGATTTTCCAGGAGTTGGAACTTCAGTTTGTGAGTTTTCATGCCGTTAATCAAGGCTGAGACAGCAATAGATTCTTCTAAATCTGTAATCGCTAAGACTCCGTCGTGAAACCGCTAAAGGTAGGCGGAGAGGGATTCACCCTCCTGTTGAGTAATACTGAGGAGGTGGAAGTTAGACTTCTCCTGCCTTCGAGATGCTGTAAAGTGACTGAGGAACTTGGCCTCGAGTTCAGTGAAACTTTTGATACTTCCATTGGGAAGAGATGTGAACCATGTCAGGGCTAGGCCTGTCAAGGTGATCGGGAAGAACTTGCATAACAATGCTGAATCAGTGGTATACAGAACCATAAGGTTCTTGTATGCAATCATGTGTTCTTCTGGGCACTGGGTCCCTGAAAATGGAGGAATGGTAGGAATTTTAATCTTGGCGGAATTTGGAGTGGCTAGAATTTCCGCGGACAAGGGAGAATTCAGCAACATAGGCGCTTCCTTCTCATGAGGAACACCTTGATTAGCGGGGGATTCCGCCACTTGATCAGTGTAACTTTGGCCTTTAGTCTCTTGCGACCATAGACTCCTTCTCCTGTCTATAAAACTTTGGACGTCATTGCTCCTCTCTCGCCGAAGGCGGTTGAGGTGAGATCTCATATGTCTTCCATCAGTTTTCCTGGAAATGTTGATGTGGGACGTCTCTCTCCGAGGAGATGTTCTCTGCCTTCTATTTGAGGTCCTTGCTCTATAATGGGCGGGAGAACCTTCTTCTTCGCGGCGATTGATAGATCGCGTGACCGTAGGTCGTTGATCGTTTAACTAGGTCCGGTCTACACAATTAAATTTATTCACCTTAAATCACCCTAATGACTAGCATTAGTGGTAAGTAAGGGGTCGGTCCACAGGGAAATGTCTTTGCGACAAAAAGAGTCTAATGACAAAAAGGTTTATGGTTTTTTAGTTTAAGGTGACAACAAGTTTCAAGTATCAAGATTTAAACAATATATAAAAAGACTAGAGTTTGGGGATTTTAGCTTCTTAGATTGCTAAAGGGATGGGTTGAAAATATGTTTTTAACCATTATATGATAAGAAAGGTCTTTCTAATTTAGCTCCACAACTTCTAGGTATAGGAACTATATAGTTACTAATATGGTTTAGGAGATTCGGCTTCTGGGCGTATAACTCGACCATATTAACAACTTTCTAATACATGCTCTTGACCTCCAATTTATGTTAAAACAAGAAAGAATCATACAAGATAGACAAGGTTCATCATCCTAAGGACGGGCTAGGCCTCAAAGGAATCCTAATAAAGTTAGCTTCCGGGCTACTCATTACTAGCATGAATTCATATTTCCCAAGCATTCAAACATTCAAGCAACATAAATTGTCTATGGATGGAGATCGAAATGGACTTCCGATTCCTTACCATGGAACTCACATATTCCTTTATGTACATATTCATGATCAACCCATTACCCTATAAGCAAAATAATTAACTAAATACATCCCCAAACTCTAGAAAGAAGACTACTCACTCATGTTTAACATAAACACATAAAATATCAAATCATTCATAATGTAACAACAACAAAGAAAAATTAAGTTAAAGAGACTTACTACCCTCAACTATGGAGGGGGATGACAATCACACAAATGAACAAGATCTTTCAATATTCAAACCCAAGGAATATTTCAAACCAAATGCTAAATCAAACCCACAATTTCTGGAAAAATACTTGATCAATTACCAAAGGAAAGTTACTACAACTACTAGTGTTTAGCTACAATATTACAACTTCAACACTTGATTCTTAAGAGAAAAATACTAAATGAAAGTGTTTGATGGAAGGACTATTACAAATTTTCTGGAATGGATGATCACCTAACTTACAAATACACTAAAGAACCTTGAAAGAAGAGAGGATAGAGTAGAGTTCAGCTTGTGGCTGATGGGTGTGTGTTTCCTTGAGAACTTTGGGGTATTTATAGCCAATTTGATGAGCTTTCCCCACTTGGATTCATGATCATTGCCAAGGTAGTCAAGCAAGCAACCTTCTTCATCATGGGGAGCAGGTGTACAGGAGGGGAAGGCTGAAGCACGCAAAGAAAAGGAGTGGTGGAAGCTTGAGGCAAAAGATTCACGGACAAAAATTGAACAGTGCCTGTCAGATGTAAACCAGTCGACTCGACTGGAACCAGTCGGCCGGTCGACTGGTTTGTACCTGATGCGCACTGCGTCTTTGAAATGCCATAACTTGGCCGTTTCTTATCAAAATTGGGCATGTGACCAGTCGTTTCGAAGCTAACGGACCCAAGTTTAATCTCCAATAAAAATATCTATCAAATTCCAAGTGTGTTTAAAGATATGATCATTATAAGTGGACCCTTTTGCATTTGATGATCGAAAATTGTAGCATTTCTTTGGTTGGCCTTCTTTTAATTAATGTGACTTCCCTTTAGTTACTAACTTAGTTCATAAGGTCACCAAGCCTTCGAGAGTAAGACGATAAATATAATTAGTGCTTGAGATGGCTCGAAAACCTGCAAAAATTTTACAAAACAACAAACACTACACCAAAAGAGTAATATCCTCGAAAATAAGCATAAATTGACTAAATCAGAAGAATAAAGCATACGGATGGCATAATATGAGTGAAAATTAGGGGATAAAATGTACATAAATCATGCGTATCAAACTCCCCCAAGCCAAACCTTTGCTTGTCCCTAAGCAAAGTAACAACAAATTTTGAGATGCAATGAGAAAATATGACCATAAAACTAGAGAGGTGCAAGCAAAGATAACAAGATATTGGTTCTCGATTCCAAGGAATTGAAAGAAATTGAGGCTCCATTAAATCATTCCTAAAAGGGATTATAGTGAAAGCACGCAACCAATCATGAGCTAAAAGCTCCCAAACCGGACTCAAAGAGGTGGGCAAACCTCACTCTAGGTTGTGAACTCCCAATTTATCCACCACACTCATATGCTTGAGGGTAAACACTCATCACTCATTCCTATGACTCAAGTGATGTGAGTCTCTAAGCAACAAGGGATCTTATGCATCAGGCTTCGAAAAATCAACAAGTCAAAGGAAACCAAGCAACAACAATGAAACCAAGGAAAAAATGGGATGGATGTATGCAAAAAAAATGATGTAGTAGTGAAAATGGATGGATAAGAGGATGTGAAAGGGGTAATGAATTATGGTAAAAGATACTCTAGCTAGCAAGCCAAAAACCAAATAATCCGGAAACCCAAAAATGTGATACAACTTAGCACTCCTAAATAAATTATGATTTGTATAGAATCGATATTTTTCTTTTTTTTTCTTTTTCTCCTTTTTCTCTTTTTTTTTTCTATTTTTTGAATGGATTTTTTTTAATGAGGAATGAAACATGTACATCAAAGCTTGGGTTAGTAATTGAACCAAGCAACAATATGGCCAAAACATATGAACAAGGCCAAAATAAACAAAAATGAATATAAAATAAGAGTATCATCACCAAGGTATATATACAAGTGGTGATGAGAAACATGATACAAATTATGAACCGATGAGTGCTAAGAACAACCAATCAAAACATACCAAAATAACCTGACTATAAGCTAGAGTATCAAATGGGTGATATAGTGAGTGAATAGTATGATACCTATAAGGTGAACGAGGTGGTATGAAAATAAAGGATGAATGTAAATGTGTTAATTGGAAAGGTTTCAAATGTTATGCCATTGTTCACACTTGTCTATTTCTCACTTGATTCAAATTGTCCCTAGTTGTCTCCAATTAGCGCAAAAATGGTGGTAGGAGTTCAATCATTCTCACAAGGTTTAAATTTGTTTGCCCAAAATCTAAGGCGGTGCCTCAAACCAATGTACCACACCAACCTCAAAGGAGCATTATCAAGTGAGCCTACTCATACAATCAACAACTTGGAAAAGGGAACCAAAGACTTACCATCAAATTATGCACATCTAATTAACAAATGGTCAAAAGAAAGGTTTTCAAAACTTACATGCATCTCAAGGGACATGAACATGTCTATCTTCTTCTTTTTTTCTTTTTTTTTTTTTTTTGAAATTTTAACAAAACATGCAAAAACATTCATAATAAGCACAAAATATGTTGGAATTATTCCTCCCCCAAGCCAGACCCAGCAATGTCCTCATTGCTTTAGACTTGAAAGGAAGGAGCATGAATTCTAACGAATGCAAATACTTTAATGAAAAACAAATGCAAATTTCTAAACTAGAATGCATACATATAAAAATTAAAATGTACCGAAAAATTTGGGTTGCCTCCCAAAAGCGCTCTTTTAACGTCACTAGCTTGACGCCCTTCGCGCGATTCAATCGGGCGCTTTCAACTCATTGGAAGAGTAAGGAATGTGGCCACCCATTACCATGACTTTGGGTGTGCTCGCATCCACCAAAGCACATTCCTTATACAAATGGTAAGGAGGGGTCACATTATCCTTGTCAATCATTCTAAACCTTTTTCTTCCAAGCACAAAAGAAGATGGAACATCATAACAAATACTATCCACAAGCATGAGAGAAAATGGGGAAAGGGGTTTGAATTTCACCTTGTGAGGAGGCGTTGAACACTCCTCATACTTTTTTTTCTTCCTCCTCTTCATGGAGGATGGTCCAATGACCATATCATCGTTAGGCTCATCATTAGGAATCTTAGGGGTGGCATTTTCGGAGTTGCCACTCATAGGCTCCTTTTCCTCCTTCTCACAACTTCTTTTTTTCTCAATTTTAATTTGTTGATTTTTTTGTTCTTTTTGCCTTTTCTCATAGTCACCTTGTAACTCTTTCTCCACTTGTTGCAAGAAATCATCAATCTCTTCATAGGCCTTGTCATCTACAACCCTATCGATGCCCTTAATTATCTCAACATCCACATTCACAAATTCAACATTCTCGTATCCTTCATTGAGGAAAGGATTCTCCATGCCCACCTCCTTAGCAAAGTCCAAGATGGCTCTCTCAACCTCTTCATCGGTTTCGGTTTTCTTGTGCTCAATCTGAAGGGTCATTTGGCTTAGGTTGGTGGTTTCAAATATGTGGTCATCATTTTGAGGTTGAGGTAGTTGTGTGATTTGGTTTGTAAGGATTGGATTTACTCTATCAGAAAACTTTTCACACATTACATCTAAGAGGTTTGACACGACATTACAAATGTGGATCTCATAATCTTGGTTGGATTGGTATGGAGGTTCATAATAAGGCTCATTTGGGTAAGGAATGTAGGAATCCCATTGGCTTTGCTCATCATAGTAACCATAGTGGTCACTATGAGCCTCATCATAATCTTGCACACCTTGGAACCCCGAGTCATACCCATAAGCAAGTTCATCATTACCCATATCATAGCTTTGGAAGCCATTCGGCGCCAAATTGATAGATCGTGCGACCGTAGGTCGTTGATCGTTTAACTAGGTCCGGTCTACACAATTAAATTTATTCACCTTAAATCACCCTAATGACTAGCATTAGTGGTAAGTAAGGGGTCGGTCCACAGGGAAATGTCTTTGCGACAAAAAGAGTCTAATGACAAAAAGGTTTATGGTTTTTTAGTTTAAGGTGACAACAAGTTTCAAGTATCAAGATTTAAACAATATATAAAAAGACTAGAGTTTGGGGATTTTAGCTTCTTAGATTGCTAAAGGGATGGGTTGAAAATATGTTTTTAACCATTGTATGATAAGAAAGGTCTTTCTAATTTAGCTCCACAACTTCTAGGTATAGGAACTATATAGTTACTAATATGGTTTAGGAGATTCGGCTTCTGGGCGTATAACTCAACCATATTAACAACTTTCTAATACATGCTCTTGACCTCCAATTTATGTTAAAACAAGAAAGAATCATACAAGATAGACATGGTTCATCATCCTAAGGACGGGCTAGGCCTCAAAGGAATCCTAATAAAGTTAGCTTCCGGGCTACTCATTACTAGCATGAATTCATATTTCCCAAGCATTCAAACATTCAAGCAACATAAATTGTCTATGGATGGAGATCGAAATGGACTTCCGATTCCTTACCATGGAACTCACATATTCCTTTATGTACATATTCATGATCAACCCATTACCCTATAAGCAAAATAATTAACTAACTACATCCCCAAACTCTAGAAAGAAGACTACTCACTCATGTTTAACATAAACACATAAAATATCAAATCATTCATAATGTAACAACAACAAAGAAAAATTAAGTTAAAGAGACTTACTACCCTCAACTATGGAGGGGGATGAAAATCACACAAATGAACAAGATCTTTCAATATTCAAACCCAAGGAATATTTCAAACCAAATGCTAAATCAAACCCACAATTTCTGGAAAAATACTTGATCAATTACCAAAGGAAAGTTACTACAACTACTAGTGTTTAGCTACAATATTACAACTTCAACACTTGATTCTTAAGAGAAAAATACTAAATGAAAGTGTTTGATGGAAGGACTATTACAAATTTTCTGGAATGGATGATCACCTAACTTACAAATACACTAAAGAACCTTGAAAGAAGAGAGGATAGAGTAGAGTTCAGCTTGTGGCTGATGGGTGTGTGTTTCCTTGAGAACTTTGGGGTATTTATAGCAAATTTGATGAGCTTTCCCCACTTGGATTCATGATCATTGTCAAGGTAGTCAAGCAAGCAACCTTCTTCATCATGGGGAGCAGGTGTACAGGAGGGGAAGGCTGAAGCACGCAAAGAAAAGGAGTGGTGGAAGCTTGAGGCAAAAGATTCACGGACAAAATTGAAAGTTGCTCTGGATGTAAACCGTCGACTCGGCGGAACTCACCGGTCGCCGGTTTGTACTATTGCCTGTCTTTGAAATGCCATAACTTGGCCGTTTCTTAT
This sequence comes from Amaranthus cruentus, assembly GCA_019425755.1. Lineage (NCBI taxonomy): Eukaryota > Viridiplantae > Streptophyta > Magnoliopsida > Caryophyllales > Amaranthaceae > Amaranthus > Amaranthus cruentus. Next base: position 3,452,048 of record CM033463.1, read on the forward strand.
CAAAATTGGGCATGTGACCAGTCGTTTCGAAGCTAACGGACCCAAGTTTAATCTCCAATAAAAATATCTATCAAATTCCAAGTGTGTTTAAAGATAGATCATTAAGTGGACCCTTTTGCATTTGATGATCAAAATTGTGGGCATTTTTTTTGGTGGCCTTCTTTAATTAATGGGGATTTCCTTAGTTACTAACTAGTTCATAAGGTCACCAAGTTCCTTGAGAGTAAGACATAAATATAATTAGTGCTTGAGATGGCTCGAACCTGCAAAATTTTACAAAACAAAAAACTACACCAAAAGAGTAATATCCCTAAAATAAGATAAATTGACTCAAATCAAGAATAAAGAATACCTGGATGGATAATAGAGTGAAAAGGGGATAAAATGTACAAAAACGCTTACCCGATCACGCGTTGGGAAGGTTCCCCCTCGCTCAAAACATATTTTCCCAAATTTTAAATTTGGCCGATTCATCGCCGCTGGGTGGCGTCGACGGGTTATTTTGCGACATTCGGCGACATTGAAAGAATCGCCACAAAGATTTGTGAGAGATTGTTGCAGAGTTTCGATCTTGCCTTGTTACCCGTTTCCCCGAGATGGGGAAGTATCGGCTTCCCCAGGAGCTTCTTGGTGGTAGTTCCTGGTGCCATCAAAATCGTGGTTAAATTTTCGGTGTTTTGAATGCTTAGTACTTCGCCCAAAGACGCAAGGCCAAACTGTTTCTGCTAAGAAACTGTCAAATTTGTAAGGGGGCGCTAAGGAGGAAGTACCTTCAGATTAAGGGAAGAGAGATGATCTGACCGTCGTGCGTGGTGTTCCTGCAACCACAAAGAAGACTAAACCAGGGGCTGAAGTCCCGGAAAAGCCCTTCGATGCCTAAGTCAGACCAGAGGAGTAGTATGAATATACGTGAGTTTCGGGGAGTCGAAGCGAACTGACATCGGTGGAAGTCTTACCTTTAAGGAAGAAGTTTTTAGGAAGTTACCCTTGCTGGGAGGTTAATTCTGTGTAGGTAACTGCTGGAGGTTACATTCATGTAGGAAGGGACATAACGGAGGGCAGGTATCAGGGACGAAGGGTAGTTTATTAGAAGAAGTGCCTTTGACTAGGGCAAATTAATGAACTGCAGTCTTGTTTTTGGTCTTCCTCATTTGACCATATTCAATGTCGTTAACTTTGATTGCCATGTTTGACCTTTGATCCGTTGACCAAGGGTAATTTGGGTTCCTTTAAGAAGTGGGGGTTACAACCCCTAACATATATATATATATATATATATATATATATATATATATTTTATATATATATATATTTTTTAAGATAAATATATATATATATGTATATATATATATATATGTTTTATATATATTATATGTATATATATATATATATGTATATATATATATATATATTATATATATATTTATATATATTTTTTTAATATGTATATGTATATATACATACAAGGTTGGGGGTTTAACATACAAGCTATGGCTGGCTAGCTGGTTACATGCATAATATTATATATTATATGTATATATATATATAGTTATATATATATATATATATATATATATATATATATGTATATATATTATATATATATATTATATATATATATATATATATATATGTAATATATATATATAATATATATATATATATATATATATATATAAAGTTGATATAATGTATATTAATATGACATATAATATAATTTAGAGCATATATAAAAAGGGCAGCAGGGTAGCACAAAACAACAGCAAGTTATAAAGACGTTGTTGGTAGTTGTTACATACATAAGGCTGCCTCCTCATCTGCCTTGCTACTAACCTACATTGTTGCTGTGCCTTCATAGCACATTGCTACATTATGCTATTAACATAATTATTACATTATATAAAATATACATATATATATATATATATATATATATATATATATATATATATATATATATATATAATACAATATTTTATATTATATATATATATATATATAATATATATATATATATATATATATAATTATATATTATATATATATTTTATATATATATATTTTTATATATATATATATATATATATATATTTTTATATATAGGGAGTCTCAAAGCTAACCATGTTATATGCTAATCTTAACAAGACCGTAGTTTGATTTCATAACGCATGATTGACACGGGTATTAATGGCAAAAAGGTAATTTCGGACATTTTCATTTTGGGCTTTTTACTCATTTTCCAATCTCTCTCTCTTCCAAACCTTTTTCTTCCAAAAAACTTTCTCCCCTTCGTGATTTTTTTACTTCGCCATTAAGAAGACACAAGCTCCACAACACATCAACAAAGGCAAGAACCAATTCTTAATTTCATGTTTTTTTGTAAATTAATAATAACTAATTTTTTCTATTTTCTGCTTATTGAGAACAAATTGGAGTTTAAAGGAATTAAAAAAAAATTTATTTCAAACTCAAAAAATTTTTTCACCTACAAGTAATGGTGTGAATATCAATCCTATTACTTTATTTGTTGAATTTTTATTTAAATTGTTCTGTGTTTTGAATTAGGTTTTTGTTCATTGTTACTATTTTGTGATGAAATTTTGTGATTTTCTTCGATTATGCATTTCATTTTTACATTACAGTTGTTTATATGATTTAGGGGTTTTTAAATATTAAATTGCTTCCGATTTCACTATCGAATTGTTAGGACCTAACTTATCGATATAAATATTGTTGGACCTAACTTACCCATATATAAATTTAAAAAAGAAAATGTTCAAAAGATAGACATTGTGTTTTTATTGTTATTTTTAAAAATATAAAAGCTTCTTTTATTAAAATATATTGTAATTTCTTTTTCAGGTTCAGTTTGAAGAAATTGATGAATTAGTTATGATAATGCTAGTTGCTCCACACCTAAGCCAATATCCGATTATGTTTATCTATAATGGGGAACCCAACAAGAATTCCTCACCGGAAGCAAAGTTACTTCAAGTAAATATGATATTTGATACATTAGATGATGGTTTGTGTTTTATAAGAATTATGCAAATGCTTGTGGCTTTGAAGTTGACGCTTTTGGGGAGAAAAAAGACTAATGATGTTATAATGATTAAGTATTTTGTTTGTAATGACAAGGGCGGAACGTGAAATCTAACACTACGAAAGCGTTAATTCTCTGTAAATTGTCCCACAGAATTGGTTTTGTGAGGACTTAAAGATGAAAAATATGTTGTTTTTAGTTTGTAAAGGTCATAACCATGGTTTTGCATCTCCTACTACTTAGGTGCATATGAAAGGTCATCCGACATGCACATTGGAAAAAAAAAGGTTTATATTTAATAATTTGAAGTTGAATCAAGGTCCCACTAGTTCATTTAGAATGTGGAAAGAGCAAGTAGGAAGTTTGGCAGAGATTGGTTCACCCCCTGATGATTTTTAAAATTTTTATAGGGATTTAAAAAGGATATATAAATGATGCCGATGGTCAAATGTTTGTTGAAATGTTTCTTAGAAAAAAGAAAATTACCCTAGCTTTTTCTTTGACTCGATGTTGATGAATCCAAATCAACATGCTTAGATTATGGACTTGGACATGTAGAAGAAATTATGCTATTTTTGGTGACTCTATATCAATATGCTACATATAGCACTAATAAGTCAATTTTGTGTTTGTGCCATTCACTCAGTGTAGATAATCATAAACATGTGTTACATTTGCCATTGGTTTAAGTAGCAAGGAGGATGTTGCATCATATACGGGGCTTTTTCGTGACTTTTTGAATGCTATGGGGAAAATGTTTCTATTATTAAGATCAAGAACCCACTTTAAGATTGCTTTTACCAATGTTTTTCCAAATTCTATAGTTTTGTGTGTGGCACATAATAAAAAGTTGAAGGATAAAGTATCCATTGAATTGCTAGTGATAAAAATTTTCTTAAACGGATTAATTATTTGGTGTACAATGGGACAAGAGCCACACTGAATTTGAACGAGCGGCAAAAAATTGCTATTTGATTATAAGGAACAAAAGTTGATGAAAATGTTTGGTTATCAACTATGTATAATATTAGAGGAAATGGGGTTCCCTTTATTTTAGATCTATTTATATGGGTGGTTTGTTTAGGACTACATCAAGGTCAGACAGTGAGAATAACTTTTTTAATTTTTTTGTCAACAAGTTTCTCACTTTAGTCGAGCTTCAAATCGATTTCAAAGCCTAATGGATGCACAACGCCATAAACTAGAAATACTTGAAAGTAAGGATAAGTTGTTTTACCCCATTAAAACAATCACATGTTGGAAAACATCAGCTCCTTAATATACTCTTGTGCTTTTATGATTTTCAAGTTTAAAATTATCGCTTGTTTTGAATGTGGTTGGACAAACATCGTGTAGAATGGTAAAGATTGCTTTTCGTGATTTATTTGGGCAACAAAAGGCTTTTTCTGTTGTTTTGATCCAAAAACACTTGAGGGTGGATTGCTCATGTAGGGATGTTTAGACGTGTTGGAATTTTTATGTAGGCATTCTTTGTGGGTTTTAAATGCTAAGGGTGTTAATAAAATTGTCCGAAAGCAACACATTTTGAGTAGGTGGACTAAACATGCTTTAAAACTCCCCTGTATATGATGTTAATGGAGTACGCTTAATTGATTCTATTATTGATGATCCAAAAAAAAGGATATTGGAGATGTTTGGAACTAAGTTCATCGTTGTTTGGTTTCGAAAGTAGTATAGATGATCTTCAAGATTTATTGGACAAATTGAAAGACTATTCAAGTGAACTTTTTAGAAAAGAAAAGCTTTAGTCTAACAAAACAAAAGATCAAGATTTAGAGAATTTTATTGGATGTAAAGCAACGAGTATTAACATCCAAAATCAAAAGTATCTTCAAATAAGGGCACTAGAAAGGAAAGTGATTGTAATTGACAAAAGAGGGCTAATAGGTCTATTATTCCAAAGCTTAAAATGAGAAACATTGGGAAGCCCGGTCATAATAGTCGATATGCCGCTGAAAGAACAAAACGTAATAAGCTTCCAGATATTTCAACTTATTTCTTATAAAAATTGTTATTATTTTTATTTATATTATTCAATTGTTTTTCAGAAATAATACAAGCAGAAAAAAGAGTACAAGATCAAGCAAGTCATGATTCTAAAGTATTTTATTATCCTTTTGGGTGAGATTTTTCATTAAAAATATAATTGTTTTGATAAGCTCAACATACTATTAAAATTTGTTATTTTGAACTTTGATTAGGTACACATTTTGTGTTGTCAGCTGAGAAAAAGATATCCGCAACTTCAAGATCAAAACCCGGGTTAGACCTGTAGTTTTGTACTAGTTTTCTACTAGAAATGTGTTTAGAAATATTTATGTAATTGTTTAGAATTATTATATCTAAAACATATGTAGTTTTGTACTAGAAATATTTTGTCTACTACATACATGTGTTTCTTTTTCTCTTCTACAAAAGGTTTCTTTCAACTATGGATATGAATATTCTGAAAATTGTAATTGAACATTATAGTTTATCTTCAATATGAATATTAAGAAATATTAAGAAACATTATAGAAGTATAAGTAAATACTACTATTATTAAATTCCAATAATCATATAAAGGATGAAAAAATGATATTTTTGATCAAAACATGCATAAAACATGTTTTGAAGTTAAAATTTCTAAAAGCTAGAAAACCGGTTACTTTTCCTAAAATAACAACATAAGTTTTAACCACATTTTTTTTAAAGAAACATTTGGTTTCACCACAAAACTAACATCATTAAAGGTTACATCAATAAACATTACACAAAGAGTTTTTAAAGACACATTTGGTTTCATCAAATCATCTTTTTCTTTCCTTTTATCAACATTGGTTTCTTCACAGCTTAAACATTAAGTTCCCAAATTTTTTAAACCCTAAGTCAAATGATGGAAAGTCAATTTAGAACCCTTTTCCTAACATCCATAAGTTTATCAACACATCATAATTTCTTTCCACACATTAGGGGTTAGAAAGCCTTGTAAAAAATGTTGGTGATAAAGGTTTTTTCCCATTACGGGCTTAGGTTGTGGCCCGGGGCCCTTGCTTCCAATCTCAAGTTATTAATATGATATTGGTGACAATCCATATTTTTTCATCTTAGCAAATTTCCCCTCAAAAAATTTCCCATAAAAAGTAAAATAAAATTTTAAAAACAATAAATTGTAGATCGAAAATTTGATAAACAAATGGGATTATAAACATGAAAGTGAACTTAAACATGAAAACTTAAAAGTAAGAAATTGATAAATAAAAATAAACATGAAGTTTAGTAAATAAAAAGTCAGAACAAAAAAAACCAATAAAAAGCTAACATTTAATTGTTTGATAAAAAAGGAACCAAAAATGTTACAAAATAAACAGAAAAACTTTTAATGACTAAAAATGAAAACCTTTGTAGAATCAAACAATAAGAATAAACTAAAAAATTAAAACTTTTAATCACTAAAAGAAAATGAAAATTTAACGAAAAGAAAATGTCTTAAAAGACTAAAACATAACAAGTAAAATAAGTAAAAATCACATCTTTTGAGTCATTATAACCTCTTATCACTAACCATCTTGTACCCTTCCCGGGAAAAGGGGAACAAAAATAATCCTTTTTTAAACCCCATTTGGTTGTTGAAGATCCCCAAAATTTTTGGCCCCATCTTCTTTTGAGGAATTGGGAAATCAAAATCAAACTCCCCCCCTGGATTCAGCTTTTCCTTTTGGGGTTGGCCCCTTTAAAAGATATAAACGCCCCCAAGTTGCACTAGGGGGGAATTTTTGGGGGCCCAAACCCCCCCCTTTTTTTAAACCCGGGATATCCCCTTACCCCCGGGGAAAATTTAACCAAAGGGAATGTATTTAAAATTCCTTTTTTTGTGCCCCAACATTTTCCCCCTTGCCTTTTTGGACCCAACCACACCCAAACCCCCGACCCTAACAAAGGGGAAATCCTCAAAGGGCAACTAAACCCAAAACCCCTTGTTTGTGAGGAAATTTTGGGGCTAAAAAAAATTTAAACCCTGACATACATAACAAAAATGGGGTTTAAAACGGGACCCCCTACCCCAAAAGGGGGAAATCATATCAAACAAATTTTTTTGGAAAGGGGTTTCCCTCTTTGACAAAATTTTTTCTCCCCCCTTTTTTCAAAAAAGGATGTTTTCGGGTTTTTTTTTCTTTTTCCCAAATTTAAAATTATTTGAAATGACTTATTTTAAAAAAAAATTCCGCAACAAATTTTGTTATTGTAAACTTAGTTGTGCCCCTTTAAAAAAAAAACTTGTTTCCTGTGTCATATTGTTGGGGTTTAAAAAAACAAACCCCAAAAAATTTTTAAAAAATTTCATGTAAAACCCAATAAAACCCAAATTTTTTTTTAAACTTTTTTTGTTTGGATTTTTAATATCCCAAAAACATAAGTCCCCAAAAAATTAAAAAAAAAAGGAAAAATTTCCCCTTTTAACCGCCACATAAAAAAAAAAATGTTACTAACAACCCTTTAATCAAAACAACAAATTATCACCAAATTTTTAACTCACTTAAAAAGATGTGACACAAGATGTAAAAACAAATTTATTTACACCCCCTTTTTAAAGGGTGGAAAAAAAAAACCAAAAAAAGAGCAAAACTAATCCCGTTTTTAATTTTAAAACCCCAAAAGCCTTTTTAAAAACAAACATTACTAAATTCTACAATTTTTTTTATTATTTTAGAAACTCAAATTATGATCAATGTTAACGGATAATTCTACCCATGTTTTTTGTTGGTGAATTTAAAGAAAAACATGAATCAATTTTAGTGGCATAATACATAAATTGATCAATGTTGAAGGTCACTAAATAAAAAAATGTTTACAAACAACCAAAATAAGCAAAAGAAACATAATTATCATTAATAGCAATTTCTTAAAAGATGTGGCTTACCAAAGATATCAGCTTTTTAAACCCCCTCCGTGGGAATAATAATAAATGAAGATGCAACATTCTTCTTCCAAGGAACTTTTTGAAAAGGGAGATTTAACTTTAGCTTTTGAGAAGCTAAGCTTAATAGAAACCCCCACTTCTAGTCAACCAAAGGCCATTGAATTTGAAACAAATACAAAAAATTATTTTAAAGCAAAAAAAAAAAAAAAATTTTTATATAACTTAAATTTCTTAAAAACTTAAACTGTATTTTGTTCTTTTCCTTTGATTAAATTTTCATCTTTGGGTTCAATTTCTATATAGAAAACAAAAAAATTTAATTCAATAACACACAATTAAAAAAAACATGAAAAGTTGAGGAAATGAAAATACCTTTTTTTCCGGCCTCATATCATTCTCGGTCGATGATTTTGAAAATTGATGAAGATTCACTTGAACTTGTAGGGGGAAAAATCCGATGAAACAAGCTTTGGAAACTTTTTTCATAGTTTAAAATCATAATAAAAACCAAAGAAAACTAAATATCCGGAAAGTAACACAAATTAAATTAAATAATTAAATAATATATAAAATAAAAAAAAAAATTTTCCCCCTTACCCTTTCCTTTTTTTTTTTTTCCTTTGTTTTCCGGCGACCTCTTCCACCTTCACTTAAGAACTTCCCAAATTTAACATAACAAATATAGCTTGTTATAATATCAATTAACAAATATCTTGAAATTAAAAATATCTTAGAATTGAAAAATTGTTAAGTACAACTTTTCCAATTTCATCTTGATTTTCCCATCAACATTTGTTTAACCTTCCTCTTTTCCCTCAAATTTCTTAGGCCCTTGTTACCAATTATTTTTCCCGGAAATAGAATCATCATTTCCTGCTCATCAAGATTACCTTTTAAAACAATAATTAAAAAGTAAAGAATTTTCAAATAAAGCACGCAAGAAAAGATTAAAAATGTAAACTAAATATAAAAGCTTAAGGCAAAAGTTTCATCATCAAATTTGCATTAATCATCACATTTGATTCCCATCAGATTTAGATCATCTGAATTAGGATTCAAGATGACAATACTTAAAAATTTTAACATAATTATAAATTTAGGCAAAGAGGGTTAAAAGCAATATGTATTTCACATTAAGCATAGCAAAACTAATTAAAAAAGAACATTAAAGTACGCACTTTCATTTCGGTAGGATCTCGAAATTGGTCAAATTAACCTGCCATGGAAAAATATTATAACTTTATATTAGTTTCAGAAATCTAACTAAACTATAATTATTTAATGAATTTATATTTATATTTTGCATACGCTTTTCGAGTGATCATTTTGTACTTTTATATCTTTTATCGCTTTGGCATCGACTTTCAATTTGGATTCCAATTGCATCTTCGCCTTCACCTTGAACTTCCATAGCTTCATCTTCTATGCCAAAAGCCTACGCCATGTTGTGTCGCGAGCTTCTCAATGGCTCTTCCACACCTTTATCAACATCAACACTTGTTTTGAGTTTTGGTTGATGGTGATGTTATTTTATAGTCTAATATACATATAGAATAATACATAAGAAAGTAACCATAAAAGATCAAATAAAAACATAAAGAAGTCAAAAAGATTTAAATTGAATGTATAACAATCTTCTTGTTGGACAAGTAGCTATATATGTTGGCACTATTAGATTTCTTCACAAGAGCAAAGTGTCAAGGAACCTTTGATCCGAATGCATACAAGAATATAGTAAAACACTCTATGAAAAAATAACATAATAAAAAAGTAAAGTAACATAAAAAATATCAAAACATAATAATAAAATTATTAAATAAGTAACAAGTAAATAAATACCTTTACTTCTTGAC
>CM033463.1:3471864-3535181 GCA_019425755.1 Amaranthus cruentus
AACATAACCTTAACATATACATACATACATACATACAGCCGCGCTTGCCTTAACGCCTTATACTTATATATATATATATACCATACATACTTACTTGCCATATTTATACATATACCTTATATATATATGCGCCGCACTATATATACCTTATATATATATATATATCTATATATCTATATACCGCCACTTATATATAAATATTAATAATAATATGTAATAATAATAATAATAATAATGGCAGCATATATATATATAATAACATATATATATATATATATATATATATATACTCATAACAACATATATATATACATGTATATAAAATATATATATATACATATAAAAAATATATACGTATATTATATATATATATATATATATATATATATATATATATATATATATATATATATATATATATATATATATATATATATATATATATATATATATCCACTTCCTCAAATGAAGGAGGATCCTTCCCTTCAGTTGCACGGTATTCCCTTCACTTTCAGAGTTTAAAACTCAGAGGTTGCAGTCTCTTTGGTTGATAAAATCATGGGTAGAGATGGACCTGTTGAGTGCAGAGGCTCCTTTGTATACTCTTGGGGTAGAGTGCAACTTGTGAGGAGCATCATTGGGGGTATGCAAAATTTTTGGGCTCAAATCTTCTGCCTCCCAAAGAAGCTTATCAAGATGGTTGAAAATATGTGTCGCTCGTTCATTTGGACCGGGAATGAAGGTCTTTCAAAAAAGGCGGCGGTTGCTTGGCATCAAATGGTTCTGCCTTTCGCAAAAGGAGGGATGAACATAAGAGACATGTACAAGTGGAACAAAGCAGCTCTCTTAAAGCACCTGTGGAATATAGCTCGCAAAAAAGATAACTTATGGGTGAAATGGGTACATAGTTACTATATGAAAAACCACGAGATACAGAATGTACAGGTCTCAATACATGCATCCTGGAGCTTCAAGAAGATCATCAAACAAAGAGATCTGGTAGAGAGCCTTGGAGGATGGGACAACATCATTAAGGGCAGCAGATTTGTCATTGGGGAGGTCTACAACCGGCTTATAGCAGATAAACCCAGGGTCCCATGGGGGAACATAATGATCAAAAACATTACCAGTCCAAGCGCAAAGTTCATCACATGGCTTGCAATCCAAAACAGGCTAGCAACCAAAGATAGATTGGGTAAATGGACTGACATCCCTGACGACAGATGTGTGTTATGTTCTGGGGCTAGCGAATCGATTCAACACCTCCTGTTCGACTGTCCAAATGCCAGAGAAGTAAAAACCAGATCCTTCAATTTCCTCACTTACGAGCTAGATTCTGTAAATTTCTATGATGAAATAGCCAAGATGAGCCAGATCAACAAGAAGAAAACTGACCGAGCCAAGCTTATTGTGGGGATATGGACCGAGATGATTTACAGCATATGGATGCAACGCAACAAGAAAATTTTTGATAACCATACCTTTAGTCTGAAGGAGGTTATAGACTGTATAGTCTTTAGAGTAGCAGGGAGAGTTAACAGTAGGATGAGAGACATGCTTATTGTCTAGTCAGTGTCTCTTTGTAGGTTTGTTGTGTTTTTGGGCTGTTGCTCCTCTTTTTTTTGCATCTCCCTTGTATCTATTCTTTTTGGTATATAATACAAATCAATTGGAAAATATATATATATATATATATAAATATATATATATATATATATTATATATATATATATATATATATATATAATATATATATCATATATATACATATATATATATATATATATATATATATATATATATATATATATATATATATATATATATATATATATAATATTTATTTATTTATATACATATATACATATATATATATATATAAATATATATATATATATATATATATATATATATACATAATATATATATATATATATATATATATTTTTTATACATATATATATATATGTAAGAGGTGGGGACAATTACGGTGCGGGATCACACGGTGTGTGAGGATGATGGGGCAACAGGGGGGCTGGTGGAAGATGGGGCAGTGGGGGGGTCAGATGATTATACGGTGCCGGTGGATAAGGTCTTGACGGTCATTGAGATCTCTACTATGTCTAACAGATTGGAGCGGGCGGTGGTTGTGGAATATGATAGGTCGGTAAGCTCTAGCAAAGCGGTCTCCTTGGCAGTGGCGTCAAACGATCAATTTGTATGTCTCTCATCGTTATCTCCTTTCAAATTGATCTTGTTCTTTGACACCGAGAGTGAGATGAGGAACGCGATCGATGTGGCTTCGCCGTTATGGACGCATTTTACTAAGGTGCGCCGATGGGAGGATGGGGAGGAGTGTGGTGAGCGGGTGGCAGTAGTGGAATGTGTGGGCATCCATCCGAAGTGCTGGAGCTTGGCCAATATAACGAAAATCGGTGAAAATTGGGGATCGGTCTTACATATGGATCAGGAGGCGAATGGGGTTCATAGCCTTACCTTTGCTCGGGTTGTGATAAGGACGCAGGTACAATATAATATTGAGGCTCGGGTCCAACTGGTGTGGGAGTCGAGGAGCTTTGTTGTATGGGTTAAGGAGTGCGGGGATGGGGCCATGGGGGTGATCGATATGGGAATGGGTCCACTCAAGAGGGGCAGGAGGCTAATGAGGAGGGGGGAGACCCGTATGTGTCTCTCGATGGGGCTTTAGAATCGGATGATGGGGTGGGGGGTGCATGTGGACATGGCTGGGGATAGTACGGCTAGGGGGGAGAAGGGTTAGGTGGGTGCTGTTACTGATTCTATGGTGGCTTGGTCTGGGCAGTGGGTGGATGGCATGCGGGTGGGTAGTGGGATGGCTCAGGGGCCTGCTGAGGTAATGGAGGAGCAGCCGATACAGTGGGGGGTGGGTACTCAGGGGGTGGCTGGTAGTGGTCCAGTAGGTAATGATCCCCTTGTGTAGGTGCTGTGTGCGGCTGATACGGGGGAGGAGCAGGAGAGGTATGATCCTATGAGGGAAGCTTGTATATGGGATTGTACAGGTATCCCATTTCATCAGGTGCTCCAGGGTAAGAAAAGAAAGGGTCGTCCTCGGACACGTGTTCAACCAGGCTCGATGCTCCCCCGTGATACGCTATCTCCGGTGCAGGCTGAAATAGAGGCTGCGGATACATGGAACACGACTAAATTTTTTGGTGTCTCCGCTACGGATGAATCTGCGGTATCGTCTCAAATTCGGAAATCGAAAAGGTTAACGATTATGGAGGGTCGACACCGGCCCCGCGAGTAAGTGGTTTGGTCTTTTGGTGTGCTTTAATTTGTGCTCATGAATTGCCTTTTATGGAATATTCGTGGTTTTGGTAGGGGGGAAAAGGTTTCTACTATTAGAAATCTTGTGCGTAAACATAGAATCTCATTTTTAGGGATAGTTGAAACGAAGCGTCGTAGGTCTTTCAAGAATCGAATACAGCGTTTATGGGGTAATGATGAGTTTGGTATGTGCGAGGTGTTTGCTTCTGATACGTATGCGGGTGGGCTATTAACTGTGTGGGATACGGGTGTTTTAAGTGTTGTTAATATGCACACTGGAGATCGTTGGGTTATTTTGGAGGGAATTATTGTTGCGTCTAATTTTGTATGTTGTATTTGTGTGCTTTATGGGCCGCATGATCGACTTACTAGGTTGGCAGTGTTTGAAGAAATAAAAAATGTGCTTTCATCAATTAATAAGCTTGTGATTATGTTGGGTGATTTTAATGTGGTTCTTAATTCTGCTGAGCGTGTGGGTGTTTTTAGAGATGAGATAAGCTCTCGTGAGTTTTAGGATTGGATACAGGATCTCGGGGTGGTGGATTTGCCACTACATGATATTAAATTCACTTGGAGACGTAATGGATCGATGAATCGGTTGGATCGTGTTTTATGTTGTAGTGCCTGGCTTAGACATTTCCCAAACCTGGTTCTGCGGGGTGAAAAGCGTCACCTATCGAATCATAATCCTCTGGTCCTTCTTCTTGATGATTGCATTAATTGGGGTCCTAAACCATTCCGCTGTTTTGATGCATGGTTCCTTGATCCGAGCTTTAAGCAGTTCATTATTGATGAGTGGAGGGGTCTCCCTCAGATATCTCTTAGTAATAAAATGAAGGCGATGAAAGGCCCCTTGCGTACATGGAGTAAGGAGCATTTTGGGCACATGGAGCAAAAAATTAATGAGCTTGAGGTTGAGGTTCATGAGCTAGACTGCCTAGGTGAGACGCGTCCTCTTACGGTTATGGAGCAGTCTCGGTTACAGGAGGCTCAGTGTCTATTACAGTCATGGCTTGTTCGTAAGGAGAGTATTTGGCGCCAGCCAAGGTTATTAGGATCGGGATTCTACCTAGGATCGTGGAAGGGGTAGGATCAAAATTGGTAGAATCGGATCGTAGGATCGTGTGATCCTACAAATATACATTAATGTGCTTTGACTTATTGATTATCATTTATATTTGTTATCCTTTTAAGTTTTAAAGTGTAAGTAAATACTTACTTGACTTTATCTATTAAGTTGTTTTGAACAAAAAATACTTTTAACAATTATTTTTAAATCGCAAATTAAGAAAAACATGAATTTTATACAGGTATTAATATAATTATATTAATTCTATATTTATACGTAAGTAAAATCTGTATTATATGAAAATATTTTACAATTGAAACTACCCATGTAGGATCAGATCGTAAACTCGTTGGATCGTAGAATCGTGTTATGATCCTATCATCTAAAATTTTGAGCTAAGTAGGATCGCACGATTCTACTAGATTAAGATCCTAACTACGATCCGGATCGGCCGCCCATTTTCGGATCGTAAGATCGTAGAATCGTAGATCAGAATCGAGATTCTGATAACTATGGCGCCAGCAGGCGAGATCGGTAGGACTTAGTTTGAAGAATCGGAACACAAAGTTTTATCATGCAACCACCATGTTTAGACGGAAGAAGAAGTTTATAGTAAGCCTTTGTATTGACAATCAGGAGGTTTCGGGGATTCAAGCTTTAAGGGGTACGGTGCGTGATCATTTTGCTCAGAAGTTCTCTCAGCCTTTATTTCCAAGCTTCGATTTTGAGTTGGGAGACCATCCAACAATTTCGGACGATCAAAATAGGTTCTTGGAAAGTATTCCGACTCTCGATGAGGTGAAGAGGGCTGTTTGGGCTTGTGGGGTGGATAAAGCGCCAGGGTTTGATGGGTTTAACTTTAGGTTCATTCGCGAAATGTGGGATGTGATGCAACATGAGATTTTTGAGTTTGTCTTGGATTTTTTTCATCATGGTGGATCTCTTAGGCACATCAATGTCACATGGGTTACTCTTATACCTAAAGTGGCTAATCCGCGTTCGATTGATGATTTTCGGCCTATTAGTATGGTGGGGGCGATTTATAAAATTCTCTCGAAGCTGCTCGCATTACGTCTCAAGGAGGTTATGGCTTATGTTATTAATGAGTCTCAGAGCGCCTTTGTGCAACAGAGGCAAATTCTTGACGGGGTTCTTATTGCGCACGAGTCTTTGCATTGGCTTAAGAAGAAGAAAATTCCTGGGGCTTTGACTAAGCTTGATTTTCATAAGGCTTCTGATTCGATTCGCTGGGCTTTTTTGGAACTTGTTATGGTGAAGCTTGGTTTTGGTCAGAGGTGGGTCCGTTGGGTAATGAATTGTGTTTGCTCCGCTTCCATGTCCATCCTGCTTAATGGATCTCCTTTGAAGCCCTTCAAAATGGAGAAGGGCCTCAGACAAAGGGACCCGTTGTCCCCTTATCTTTTTATTCTGGTCACTGAGGTGTTGGTTCTTTTGTTAAATAGGGCTGTGGTTCAGAATGTTATCACTCCAGTTGATATTGGGAAAAATAGGGTGAGCCTTAAGCTACTTCAATTTGCAGATGATACCTTGATTTTTGTCCCTAGGAATGAGATGGTAATTAGAAACTACGTTCGTATCCTAGATGTGTTTGCTGTTATGTCTGGGTTGGGGTTGAACTATCATAAATCATGCTTTATTTCTTGGAATCATCATGATACTCAGTGGGCTATTGAGATTGCTTCCAAAATGGGGTGTGTTCACTCGACGCTTCCATTTACTTATCTTGGTGTTCCCCTAGGTGAAAATATGAATAAATGTTTGGCATGGAAGCCCATCCTGGAGAAGGTTCAAGCTAAGTTGGGTTCTTGGAAGGCTCGACTCCTCTCGAGAGCTGGTAGGCTCACTCTTATCAAGAGTGTTCTTAATATTCTCCCGGTTTATTATATGAGCTTGTTCCGGATGCCGAAGCTTGTCGCTCAACGGATTGTGTGTTTACAACGACAGTTCTTTTGGGGGGATAATGCTCATGGTAAGGCTCAAATCCCAACAGTTAAATGGTCTTCGATTGAGCTTCCTAAGCGCCTTGGGGGGTTAGGCGTTGGTAATATTTTATATAAAAACCTCGTCTTGCTTTTTAAGTGGTGGTGGCGTTATTCGGAGTCTGATGATTCTTTGTTGAAGCGTATTCTCCAGTCGGTTCATCAACTTAGGGGATTTAAGGCCTCCTCTGAGTCGTTTGGTGCTGTGCAGGGTGGTGTGTGGGGGCAGATGATGAGATCTGATGCAGATACGTCCAAGATTAGGGCGATTGTTGAAGACGGATTGCTTCTACGCATTGGTAAGGGAAATACTGTCCTGTTTTGGTTCGATAAATGGGATGCTCTTGGTCCTCTTCACCGGGCTTTTCCTTGTTTGTTTTCTCTGTCCACACAGCAACATTGTCTTATTGTTCAGATGGGCCATTAGGTGGGTGATGTTTGGGTTTGGGATTTGGATTGGCACCGGCCTCTCTTTGATTGGGAGCGGGAGGATGTGGATCGGTTACAGGCTTTGCTTAGGGCTCATAGACTGTTGAGGGATCGTGAGGATTGGGTTTCTTGGCGCAATGCCGATATAGGCTCCTTTCCGGTTAAGTGTGTTGTTGAGCAGGTTTATGATTCCTTCGTGCCCATTCTCTCGAAGCAGAGTATTTGTGCTATATGGTGCAACTCTTCTCCTCCTCGTGCGCAATTGACTCTATGGTTAGCTAATTTGGGGAAGTTGAAGACGGGTGATAAGCTAATGGCCCAGGGTGTCATTGATGTGCATCAGGCTCAGTGTCCTTTCTGTGGGTTGTGTGTTGAGACTAATATTCATATCCTCTTTACTTGTTCTTTCTCTTGGCGTGTGTGGATGGAAATGCCTACGTGGTGGGGCTTTCAGGGTGTCCTTCATTGTCAGTGTGAATATTTTATGATGGAGTGGGGCGGTTTTGTCAAGCGTAAACGTAGGAAGAACCTGTGGTCTTTGGTCTTGGGTTGTGTGATTTGGTCCTTATGGTATGGGAGGAATAAGCTGAAGTTTGAGCAGGTTCCCCTGGATTTTCCCCGATTTGTATATTCCATCAAGCTTAGGATTGGTATTTGGGCGAAGGAGCTGCTTGGGTTCTCGATTCATTCTCCTCCTTTGTTTGTCAACAATATTGATGCTTTTTTGTTATAAGTTGGGTTGTTGGTAGGTGGTCTTTAGCTTGGTTTTTCTTTTGCTAGTGTAGGGTCTTGGGGTGTTTATGTATGGTGTGGTGATGCTCCGATTTAGGTTGGTGCGTAGGGTGTAGTGGCTTTTTTGTGTGGTTGGTGTGTATGGCGTGTTTGGTTTGTATTTGGTGATTGTGTGGTCCACCCCCACGCTGTCTTGGGTGGCCTGGGTCTTGTTTCCCCTTGTCCAATGTCTTTTTCCCCTCGCGGGGTTTTTTATGCCGGCGGGCTTGGGGTCTCGAGATTCAGTGATTTTTCATTTTTCTTTCTAATAAAAATTTCCTACTTTCCGAAAAAAAAAAGAAAAAAAAATGTATATATATATATATATATATATATATATATATATATATATATATATATATATATGTATATGTATATATATATATATATATATATATATATATATATATATATATATATATATATATATATATATATATATATATATATATATATATATATATATATATATATATATATATATATATAGATGTAGGATCAAATAAGAAGGATTTTAAAATGAGAAGGATTTTTGTTTCATTTTTTTGGTTACTATATATACAAAAAAAGATATTATGTTGTAAATTAAGAACATTCTAAAATTTATGTCATAGTTACTTTTCTGTGTAACATAGTTACTTTTACAATTATATGTTTTTGTTCTAATCGTGACCGTAGCTTTTTTTATTTTAGTGAAATCAAGGGTGTAGAGTCCTTCTTACCCTTCTCATTTTCAACCCCCTTCTCATTGGATCCCTCCCCTATATGTATATATATAAATATATATATATATATATATATATATATAATATATATATATATATATATATATATATATATATATATATATATATATATATATATATATATATATATATATATATATATATATATATATATATATATATATATACACATACATACATACATACATACATGGGAAATTTCATTATATACCCCTGAGTTTCTTCATAATTCACCATATACCACATCAAATGTTGTAGATCACCATATACCATTGAGTTTTAGTCCGTTAGCACAGAATACCATTATGGACAAATTAGTTAGTCGTTAGTGGTAATTATTAATTCACTATACATTACTTTTTGTTTTTTTGCGTCAAATACCATCATTTTAAAATACAGTTATATTCAAAAGAAATGTCATCCAAACGAAGTATTTAACAAAATATAGTTATATACAAACCAATTTCACACAAAAGTTACATTAACCAATGGATATAACTATATTTTAAAATTATGATATTTGACGCAAAAAAACAAAAAAAATGGTATATGGTGAATTAATAATTACCACTAACGGCAGACTAACGACAAACTAACGGAATTTGTCATTAATGGTATTATGAGCTAACGGACTAAAACTCAATGGTATATGGTGAATTATGAAGAAACTCAGTGGTATATCATGAAATTTCCATACATACATACATACAGGGGGCAATGGGTCGGACTTGGCTTGGATTATGCACCCTCTGACTTTGCTCCGGATAAATCTCGAACTATTTTTTTCAGTCCACCTCCACTCGGAGTCGGATTATGCATACTCCAACATTGCTCCGACTTGGACTCTCGGACCTCCGGCGGAGTTCGGATTATTATCAAGATTTATTCTTATCAACACTACATTAATGATTTTAAGGCACGAGAAATTAATGTAGATTAGTCTTTATATACAATACAACCTAATAAAGAAAATATGTCTTTCAAATTCAGCTAAAAGCATGAAAATATGTCTTATGTCAAAATTAATGAAAGACTAAGATTGAAATCATTTTGAAATAATTGGTTAAAATGAAAAATTCATGTGGCATTCATACTTGTATGTAATTGGTTATTGAAAGTTTGTAAGGATTGATGAGGTGGATATTATCAAAACCATTCATTCATCCACATTACATATCATCAATGGCTTAAATTTAATTAAAGGTAAATACTTTTTAATGAATTTTTTTCTAACAAAACTAATTAGCAATAAAATTGAATAAGAATTATTTAGAATTATGAGGTTATTAAATAACTTATATTATAAACATAATTATTTAAATTTTAATTCATTATTAGTGGTTTAATTTCGTTTAATTCATGATCATTGACAACTTACAATTAAATCTTTAATATACTATCGATTAAGTTTCTAATTGATTATCAATTTATTTATCATATAGACTAGTAGTTTAATTTAGTTATTTTAAGTTTCATTATACTTAAATAACTTAAAAACTATGTACGATTGTAATTCTATAATAGTTCAATCGATTGTTGTGATTAGTTTGGTTCATTCAACTTAATCAAACTTACATTGTTCAATCTCACTTACAATAACAACGTATATAGCTTCAAGTCTATATTAGACAAGTTCCAATTAAATCTTTATTAAACGATCCATTAAGTATCTAACTGATTAAAATTAATTAATATATAGACTAATACTATATTTCTAAAAATTTATTTTAGTTAGTTTTAGACTTTTTGGTTTCATTATACTTAACTAACTTTAAAAACTATGTAAGACTATAAGTCTATAATAATCTAATCGATTGTTTTGATAAGTTTCATTCATTCAAGTTGATTAAACTTACAATATTCAATCTATAGTCAGATGTCCAGTTTGCAATTTTGGTTAGAATAAACTTATTTTCATATAAAGTTCAAAATTTTCAAAATATAAAAATGCCTAAAATTAAAATTTGAATCGGATGTCGGGTCGGGTTCGGTCGAGTCAGAGTCAGGTCGAGTCGGAGTCGGAGTCGGAGTCGGTCGGATTATCGCATCTTTTATGAGGTCCACCTCCGGTCCGACTCAGAATCGGACTCAAATTATATTATCGGATTCGGAGTCGGATATTTTCCTACTCGAACTCGAATCGGTTTAGATCCTCTGATCGGGGCGGATTCGGACTTAATTGCCATCCCTATCCATACCGAGTGGCTGGCTAGACTTTTTTTGTAGGTTAGACGTCAGTGACTCTATGTATTGTCATTAATATCTTATACCTGCATAAATACTTTTTAAAAAATTTTTATTTCAAGATCTTAGTACTGATGACTAGTGTCTGATTCTTAATGCATGCTTAGGATGTGAAGAAGTTTAAGTTGGACAGTCCAAGAAATTTTGATTATCTCAATAAGTCAAACTGCTATGAGGTTGATGTCATTGATGATGCCAAAGAGTACTTAGATACTAGAAGAGCAATGGATATTGTCGGAATTGGTTCTCATCAGCAGGTAGTATGGTACATGGGAGAATATTGTCTTAGCTACTATTCTATCTAATAATGCTGGATAAATTTACTGGGTCATGTCCTTACCTATATAGGATTTATCATCCTCCATTCTTCTTTATAAGATGCGATATTCAGAGTCGTTGCTGCAATTCTTCATCTAGGTAATATTGAATTTACAAAAGGGAGTGAACCAGATTCATCTGAACCCAAAGAAGAAAAGCTAGGTTTCATTTGAAAACAGATGCTGAACTTTTCATGTGAGCATTGTCTTGTCCCTGTGTGTATTCAATTTTTCTATGCTTTTTTTCAAAACTTTTAATTTTACAGTTGTATAGGTAAAAATATGAACTAAGGTTTATTAAGGTTAATTATGGTCAAAGAAAGTCAATAGCATCGAAATCTGGCAGCTTAGGGTTTATTAAGGTAAAATCTGGGAAAGTCTAGATGTGCAGCAGAAGCGTTCCTGATTGGTTATTTTTGGGTTCTTAGTATAAGGTCTTCACGTAGGTTGTTGAGACACATGTCAACTATTGTATGGGTCTAGATTAAGGTGATTGGATTGCAAAAGACAAATAAAATATTTTATTTAGCCTTAGAGAGTGACACGTGTAAAAGTAGAGAAAACCATGCAAAAAGGTACAACTTGGATGAAAAAGGTATTATTTGGGACTGAGGAAAGAAGGTTCTATTCCACAAATCATTTGCTATAAATACAGTGTTCAGCATCATAAATGAGGTAACTTGAATTCACCAAACTTGATTTAACTAAGAAATCTCTCAGCTTTTACAGAAGAATTTATTGTGATTACTAATTATCAAAGACCTCACGTCTAAATAAGCCCTACGCAATAATCCACCTGATCGCCACTGTGCATCTTGAAGGACTTGGTAGGCAAACTTCATATTGAATCTGGAACTAACTTGGGCGTCGGAGTAGGATTCCGGGAAAGACTCCCGGACCTTACTGACCCTTGGTGTGTTTTGCAGGCAATCAGACATCTTCACTTATAAAGATCTGACAGCATAACTAGCAAAGAATTAAGTTAAAGGGCTTCCAGCAGCTTAATCATTCTGATTAATCTATAAATCAGGAGATTAATTAAATATTTGATTGTTCTCATAATCACACAGGAACAATTTGGCGCTAGAAGGAGGGCCAAATTTCTTTCTTTGCCAAAAGTTACTGAAAGATTTTTCTGAAACAGTGAAGATGACAAATTCACAAAATCAAAGTCACAATTCAAACCCATCCAGGCATATTCAATGGAGAAATCCTAGGAATATTGCCCAGAGAATAGTAGATGAAAGACGTATTTTGAGACAGTTCCTGAGTTATCAGGGAGATAAAACAGATGTGTCCAGGTCTTAGACACAAGGAGCACAAGCACAATTTACTCTGCCAGGAGATGTTATCTCCCAGCTTGCAGAAGCAGTTGCAAATGCTGTCAGAAATGACAGGAATATCGCTCAGAATCAAAGAGAGCAAATCATCGTGGAGACAGATGAGGAGGAGGGAGATGAGTCTTTTATTCCTCCCTCTCCCCGTCATCATGTTCACAGGAGTTCAGGTCAGCCCAGGCATGATGGGAATGGACACAGGGAAGAAGGGTCTGTACCTATCAGATATGCAGGGTATAGGACACCTTCTGTTCCTGGGTCATCCTCACTACAAAAAAAGATGCAGCTACCCACGCTTAAAAATACATTTAGGCACGCTTATATGTGAGGCTGATAAATTTAGCCACGCTTAAAAAAGCGAGGTCTCTGCTTGTGTGGGTAGATTTTAGGCACGCTTAATAAGCGTGGCTAAAATGGCTCTTTGTCACGCTTAGAAGCGTGGCTGGTGGTACCTGTAGCTACGCTTATAGGTGTTGAACACTATTCTCACTTAATAAGCGAGACTAAATGAATTCATAGTCAATTGTTTTGCTTTTGTTTTTACACTCAAAATAAGCGTGGCTAATGAGTAAAACTAACATCTTAATTAATTTTATTATTATTATTATTATTATTATTATTATTATTATTAATATTATTATTATTATTAATTTTATTATTATTTTATTTTATTTTATTTTATTTTTATTTTTATTTTTTTATTGTTTTGGCAAATAAAAAAAAATTCATTCACCAGAAAAAACATAATACACCAAGGCAATAAGAACTCAGTTTTCCTTATTTACATTAATGTGGAAACGAAGCTCACCTTCTAAAAGAGTCAGCAATAAACCAGAGCTATACAATGTAAGCTATACTAGTTACAACGAAAATAAACCAAAAACCAGCTTAGTCAACTAATAAACTATAGCAGCAACAAGCTTCACATAGACTTGCATAGACAAAAAACCAAATGTTGCTTGCATCAGTCTTTAAGAAAACAACAAACAACTCAGCTGCATAGAAAGCAAGTATCATATGGCTGGGCAGCATCAATTCAGTAGCATGATTCATCTCTCCACAAGGCAAAGCACTTCAACGCAACAACACCTCAACATAGCACAGACATGGGCATCAATAAGCAGCATACTCAAAACTCAGCACAGCAGGCAACAACTCAACAGTATGTGAGAGCACTGACAGCAACAACACAAGAAACTAAGGCAACAAGCAAACAGTAGGCCAAGCACACTATATCCAAGCAAGGCAGCTCCTCAAAACAACACTACAACTTTCAAACACCTTAGCAAATGGGGAAACGGAAGGAGATCAATAGAAAGTCAGCAGGAGCCCTCAACATAGTAGCAAGAGCACCGTTAGAGCTACAACAAGGTAAGCAGCTACTTGTAAGACAGCAAGCTTCCAGACCAGCATCATTAAACCAGGTAGCATAGCATCAAAAGACCAGCAGTAACAGGCACTACAAGAAGCCAGCAAAACAACAAGCATTCACGGCAATAGATCAATCAAAAAAAGACTCCTAGCAAATGACCTAGCACACAGTACAACAGGTTTTCTGAGCAAGACCAGCTCAACAAACAGAAGCACAAACATCCTCCACAGACCACCTCAATAAAAAAAAAATAGAAGGATGCATCGTTTCCTGCACCTGTTAGTCAACTCTCTCCAGTAACAACTAGCATTTCCATTAAATCTGAGGGATTCTCAAGCTCATTTTCTTTCAGTTCACTATCTGTAGTAGCATTTAGCATCTAGCATTCTGATTCCATCCAAGCGACTCTCTAACTCAAATTCTTTGCCCAACCCTATATGTTCTCTGCTTTGAGTTTCATCTAATTATTCAGCAGTTGAAACAAGCCCAACCAAACCAATTGTTACTCCTGACGTTAAGTGCTCTTATTGGAGCTGCATCAATATTATTCACTATATAGTGGTAGTGTCCAGCAGACTTCAGTAATCAACAACACAGGTCAGTCACAGGCGATACATATAATTTATACAGTCAAACACAGATAAATAGTTGTTTTCCAAAATCAGAGATATTGTATAAACCAATATAATTTGAAAGCTTATTGTTTCTATTACATTCTATACCTCACTGACACAGCCCAAACTGGCGTAAACAATATTATAATACTGTCTATAAAGCACAGCGAAAGACTTATAAAAGTATGGGCTGAATCCGACCTGTGGCTCGATAGCCACAACAACTAATATCAGAGTATTTAAAACTTTTACATTAAATAAGTGAATACTATTTACAAAACGTTATAAAATATTACAATTTATTTTTAAATATCTAATTTACATAATTTTCAAAAAGAAGTCCTCGCCGCGCACTTAACACATAACATAAGAAGGCATCATCTCCACAGCAGAGCTAACCTGAAAATGGATCTATCCCCGTAAGGGATAGGCCCCATCAAAGACTGTCAACAATTGAATTGTTGAGTAATCCAACAAACTATTACATTTATATACAAGTCATTAACAAACATCTCCAATTCAATCTTTTGCGCATTTGGTATCTCCTTATGAAATATTAATTTTATCAAAATCCATACTCTTTTAAAAGACCGTTTGGTATCGACATAAATACGACTAAGAATCTTTGGTTCATAGTGAATCAAAAACACGGCTATAACTTTACAAGTTAATAGCGAAAATCAACATACGGCTATTACTAAATAGCGAAATAATACGTCAAATGAAACAATATGAATTCATTTGCAAAACAAACAAAACTTTATATACCAAACATATTTATTCAAAACTCATATTAAAACAATAATATAACATCACTTTAAAACATGGGAATATATGGACCGTCAGGAAGTAGGCTTGATCTAAATCCTGAGAATACGGGTGATCGTCATCACCGAAATACGGTTCTTGCAAGAACGAAACGGGACCGGGGGCTCGAGACCGATCCGAATAACCATTACCTATTATCAAGCTATAGGATTTCATAATAATCTGGATATAAATATCCGTTGCCAATTCCCAAAAACGAACATGTTTCAATGTCGAACATTTCCATATAGAACGAATCAATAAATCACTTGCTTTTCTTTAAAATCAATAATCATAACTCATTTTCATAGTACAATATTTAAAAGCTCATATTTATAAAGCTATGAACATACAAAACATAATTTTGATCAAGGATTAAAAGCAAGGTCAAACCAAGTCAAATTCCAAAGTTTCGAATACCAAAAATTATACGATTTTGCTTAAATATAAATAGCAGTAGTACCACACCTTATAAAACATAACTTAAACTTTGAAATAGTAAAATTTAAAAGATAATAGTGTTTGTAAGATTATCTTCCTACGCCATGAATAGCAACCGATAATTAAAATAACAATCAATTCATCATCAACCATCAACATGTAAAAGCTTGAGTTACCATCAAAGAAGTTTAACCAAATTTACACCAATCATAAATCTCAAATACCTAGATTATATCATAACCAAATAATATCATCTAATCTAATACCCAATCGATACTTATGTTTCCAAATTTATAGTTGAACCAACACCCTTATTAATCAAATAAGAACCATAAGTCAACATTACCACTCAATAAAGAAAGAATAATAACCATAAATTGATCTCGAATACCCAATAAATAACCTTAAACACTAAATTAATAAAATACCCAATTTGTTTCATAGCATCTAATCCCACATTAAGAATCCCGTATTAGTACCATATCAGGACACCTGGTAGTATTTTGGTCATAACTTCCTCATACAAATTCATATAGAGGCGATTCAGGTGTCTACGCGATCGCAACTCTGAGCTATACAATTCTTATGAAGACACCAAAACCCAGGAACAATCACAACTGCCCCAAAAATGCCAAAACAGAATGCTGTTTCTCGATTCTCATGACAGCCTGTTAGTATTTCACTATTTTGAACATAACTCTCTCATACAAACTCATATTGGGGCGATTCAAGTACCTATGCGACCGTGACTCGAAGCTCTACAAATCATATGAAGACACCAGAACCCAAAAATGACTAAAACTATCTAGAAAATATTAGAATTTAGTGTGTATAATGGATATCGGAAATGATTTAATTAATTAAATTAAATAATTAATTTAATTAAATTAATGTATATAATCTCAAGGT
Organism: Amaranthus cruentus; assembly: GCA_019425755.1. Lineage (NCBI taxonomy): Eukaryota > Viridiplantae > Streptophyta > Magnoliopsida > Caryophyllales > Amaranthaceae > Amaranthus > Amaranthus cruentus. The sequence continues at coordinate 3,488,227 of CM033463.1, forward strand.
TAGAAAATATATGTTTTAGTCAAAACATATATGTCACGGCTCGTGACCCAGTTCGCGGCTCGCGAAAATAAAGGAAAAGTTTCTGGAAAATTTCACCATGCTTGTCGCAGCTCGCGACTAAACTCGCGGCCCGCGAGTCCCTGATTTTTCCGGATTTGTTTCGTGCTTTGTTCTGGTTCGTTTTGGTGGTTATATTATAACTTCCTACGGTTAATATGGTTAATATTATCCGTGTTCCTTGGGTTATATGGGTTGAGTGAAAAGTGATATCGGTTCGTGAATCGATCTCGTGTTTCACGGATTAACCTAGTGCTTCATGGAGCAACACCTTGCTTCATGAAGTGGTGTGAGCTATACTATATATAGAGGATGCTTGTGTGTTATTCTACACATCCATTTTTTCTGATTTTCTTCTCTTCTTGAGCATTTCAATCAAGAACATGCAATCCTTGATTGTGTATTTCCATATTTCCTTCCATTTAAGTTTTTCTTATGTCATTCTAATTTCCGTGTGCTCGGAAGTTAGTGTAATTCTTTGTATCTCAGAACATATTTCCGGTTTATTCCCAAGCACCGTAGTAGGGAGGAAATGATGTTTTAGGAAAGAGCATCTCGCCTAGAATTTATATCAAGATCCAACAAAATCTTCTTGTTACTATGATCGATATATGGTGATTCCCGATGATCAAGATTGCTTTTGGTGTATGTTAAGCAAAGGTTTGAACTTGTCATATGTAAATTTGGTTTTCTACTACAAACTTGTAACTTTATTTTATTGTTTATTTATAAAATTAAAGTCACATATCCAACAGAAAATAGCCATGAATACACGGACAAAAACTTTTATATAAAAAAAAAACTATACTTTGCTACTTTAGCTTTCTTGATAAGGTGTTGGAAGATAATTTTTATGAGGATGGAAGTCAAAGAGCACATACTCCTGATATGTATCTTGGATAAGGTGCTTAGTGGCATTTTATTTCCCAACAAATGACACCTGCGTGGATTATGTGTCTCACACACATAATATTATTTCACCATTTATATTATATTCAATTTTCATTGTATAACTTATTTTTATCTCAATGCAAATTTAATACGACTGATATCCTTCAATAATAAAATATTATTCTGAGTCCCAATAAAATAACATACTTAAAATTTAATACCCAAATTAACTTAATTAATTACTATTAATTAAGTCGCTAAAATAGGGGCTGTCTCATTTTCCCCAACTTAAATAATTTCGTCCCCGAAATTATCTTACACTTCAGAAAATATATTAAACTCATTTTCTCCCCAACTTAAGGATAATCCTTAAATAGTTCAACATCCAATACTTAACTGAAAACCTCAACTCCGAAATTCAGCAGCCACTCAAGTCTAAAAACAATGTTTATGATTCAATCACGATCCATAATAATTTCAAAGGCGCAAAACTCATCATGCAAACACATTTGCACATACATAAGTGCACATAGAACATAAATTCGCATATCAAACACAGACAATATTAGCATCTATTTTAAACTTTTAAACAAAGATGTTTTGACAATCTACGAAAAAACTTGATAGAATTTCCCTCCGAAAAAAGACAAATAGTTTTATTTTTAAAATCAAATTTGTTTTCTTGTCAAACTAACTTACTAAATCTCCACATCAATTATTACGTTATACTCGAAATACTTTTTAACAAACCTTTACTTGTATTAATCATTTCAAATATTTTGTATCCTTAATTTGAAAATCTGATTCTCTAATTTACTTGATTTTCCCAAATGACAACAAAACTTCATTTAAGAACTCTTCTGACCCCCAATATACTTCAAAAGTATCACTTTAAATTACACATTTCTTTTCTCGTAATCAAATAACTTGAACCTCAAATTAGAAAATTTCAAAATTTCCTTGATCACTCTCGACTTCCAGCCTTTAATAACTTATTACTCAATCGTTATCATTTAACTTAAAACGTTTATATCTACCTTTAATACATAACCCTTAACAGTTTATGTTTCAAACACATCTTTCCCAAATAGCTTTCATATCCTTGACATTTGATTCTTAACCTTTATTTCCGAACATCCGGTTCACCATTATTACAATTTTACACAAATTAGCCCATTCGACTTTTATCCTTTATTGTCTCATCCAATCCTGGTTTAAACAAACACTTTTGGGTTCTCTAATCATTAGCTTTTCGATCACCACAACACAATTAGCATCTAATCAAATATTCATTTTTCATAAATACAATTTATCTTCAAATTTCTCCATACATATAATACAAGGCTCTCATAACTTTTATTTGATTCTTAATTTGACTTATGAACTTCAACTCACATTAATCATAAATAAGAGTTGACAACTTGACATAATTTGAACCATTTCAAACTTTTTAATTCTCAAAATTCTCAATTGAACATTGTAAATCTTTTAGAATATTCTCCATCATAAATTTACATTTACCTCAATACGTATAGAGTACTTAATATGCTTACCACAATACAAATTTTTCGACATTCCTATTCATATCAACTCTTATTCCATTTTCACAACTTCCCATAATAGAAATTCTTATCCAAATATCATTAAATTAAACATGTCACAAATACTTTCCTAATTCTTTATTCCTTAATTGATTTTCAATCTTTACTCACAATTAACTCATAACTTTTAATATTCCCAAAATGCTTCTTTTGAATTCTTCGCATTGAATCATTCTTACACAACATCATCGCAATTCACGATAATCTTAGTCCTCAACTCCTTATGCGAATTATCCGAATGTATATAAATCTTTTGTAAAACAATTTCAAGAATACTTGACTCGAAATATATATTTCAAGTTGAAATTTTAAACTCTTTCAAAAACTTTTTTTATATACATCACACATAAACAATCACACAAAAATTTCACATCTAATCAATTAGATCCACAAATCAAGCTTCAAACAAAAAAAAAAATTTCCAACTGAACTTTAATATCCTTTATAACTTCTATCACCAAACTTCAAAGTCCTAAATTCATAATCCAAACATAACTTGGCATTAGGCATGACTCTTACTAAAAGAGGAATCACAACACATAAGGAAATTTCAATATTTCCTCAGCACATATGCATGTTACACATCACACATATAACACATAGTCACATGAATACCATCTAATTCTCAGAGGTTACAACCTGAGACTCGATATCGCGCTCTCTCGGGTTTTTAAAATTCATTTTTCAAAAGTTTTGTACTCGAATATGAGGATTCGAGTACTCCAGAAACAACCAAACTCTGATACCAATTGAAACAGCCCAAACTGGCGTAAACAATATTATAATACTGTCTACAAAGCACAGCGAAAGACTTATAAAAGTCTGGGCTGAATCCGACCTGTGGCTCGATAGCCACAACAACTAATATCAGAGTATTTAAAACTTTTACATTAAATAAGTGAATACTATTTGCAAAACGTTATAAAATATTACAATTTATTTTTAAATATCTAATTTACATAATTTTCAAAAAGAAGTCCTCGCCGCGCGCACTTAACACATAACAATATTACATAATTTTCAAAAAGAAGTCCACAGCATAGCTAACCTGAAAATGGATCTATCCCCGTAAGGGATAGCCCCATCAAAATGGAGCTATACATTGCTTTTTTTTCTTGGGTACCCCTGCTCTTTTAATAGCACTAACCTTATATCTAAATCTTGCTTTAAAATGGTGTGGTTTTGAAGCAATATCTTATATCTGAAAAATATAATCTGAATTTGGCATAGCCTAACATATGATCATATTCCCATCAAGAATTCAATATTCGTAAGAGAAAAAACTATACATCATCATCTTTTGAAAAGTAAAAACCAAGCACCATCAAAATGAAGGCATGTATCCTTGAAGAAGAAGCAAATCAATTAGAAGATTGAAATCTTTTTGAAGTATTAAGAGAAGGAATTTGGAAAGGCATGAAAACTGTAATCTTAAGAAATTTTATAGCAAGTAGACTGATTAATTTATCTCCTAAAGTTCAGTTCCCAAGTCCGAATTCTTTATTGACCGACCTTCTTCTTTAACTCTAAGAGTAGTTAATGGCTTTCCACTATTGCCTCATCTTTCTCATTGCTTATGTGCTTTGTCTCTCATTGCCTACCAGTTAGTTTGTGAATGGACGCCATGCAGTGTTCAGTGGTCTTGGGACAATGTTAATAGAAGATGTCAAATACCGTAGGCTTTGTGGTTTGGGAGTTGTGGCGGGGACTGGGCAAGAAAAAAGAGGGGACATGTCTTGATTTGTTTACAGGAATTAGTTCAATCATAGTGCAAAAATACGATTAATGTCACGGTCGCAACACGGAACACGAATGTCATGTCCAATGTGAATGACACTGTAGTCAATGCAGTCTATATTTTGTTCATTGTAAACTCAAACCTTTCGATACAGTCGCGATACGGTGATGCAACATTGTTTTTGAACTCTGAAGTTAGGGTTTAAATGTAACACCCTCTAAATTAAGTCCGTACAACTTAAAGATACTTTGTTTATTAAAAACAAACTTAACTTAGAGAGTGTTATCGGACACAAAAACGACGTGGGAAAAACGTAATAAAATCATTTAAATTAAAGCGGAAGATAGAATATTCAAGTTACAAATTTGATAGAAAGTTCATAAAAGAAAAAAAAAGACTTAAAATAAAAATGCGGTAGACTTAAAATAACTTTCTAGGCGTTCTTATTCTAAGCATCCTGACTCAAAAATTCCCCTAGATTAACCTGCAAAAAGAAGAAGAAAACAAGAAAGATAAAATAAACAAAAATCAGTTAAACTGAGTAATTCGACTCCATTCCGTAAAATTCATTAGCAAAATAATTTAAATATAAATCGACTTGAGCAAATAAATAGTTTAAAATAAATAGTTTAAAATAATTTATCCTTTTAAATTTGTCGACCATAAACGATTTAGATAAGTTAGAGGAGAAATGTGAACGCTAGTAGGCCGGGAATAATCCCTGTTATCCGCCTACTTCAACAAAGGTCGTCACCTTAATAATAATGGCCAATCACAAGAGTCCCTGGTGTGCACACCCCTTCTACTTGGATCACAACAAATAGAAGGAAGACAAACAGAATATAAAATGAAATGTAAATAATCCGGTTTGTGGATACTAACCCAACAAACACATTGTTCAACACCTTTATGGGTTACATTTTCCTCGTAATATATTATCGTTAATTTTATATCGACTAAAATTAACCGTCATAATAACTTTATAAAAAAACACAATTTAACTTATACTTTATATCACTTTAAGGTTTATCATTATTTTAAGTTTCGACTGAAAATAATCATAGTCGGTTAATAGATCAAAATAAAGTAAGTAATATAACACAAGAAATACAGGATTTCACAATATTTTATAATAAATGCAAATGAGAATATTAATCGTATTAATATAATTGGTTTATATTTTATAAAAGTATATTTTATAATTATATCGGGTAACGGATAGGAGTATAATGGACTATCGAAATTACCTCGAGTAGTGCAAAAGGTGTCGAAGGCTATGAAACTAATAATACGTCGCTTTTATCGCTCTTCCGAAATCTCCGTCTACAATTTTAGGTCGAAAGGAGGGTTAGATAGTCTATTTGTAATACCCCTTTAAGGAAATAAAATAAAATTTAGCTTTAAGATTAAAGGTTTAAATAAATAAATTTGACAAAAGACATATTTTAAAATAAATTACGAGTATACTTTTATTTCTAAAATTTGTTAATATTGAAATAAAAGATATAAGGAATAATAGGTTATAATAATTTTAAAAGTAAAAAAAATTTATAAAAAAACAGTAAAATGAGTTTATTTAGTCAATGGAATAAAATTTAAATAAAATAAATAAAATAAATAAATAAAAGCAAAAGAAAGAAAAGAAAAGTAAAAAGAAGAGAATTAGTTACTAACTAGATAATACCTGTTTTATTAATTTTTCTGACTTATTTGTATAAATTAAAAAAATAAAAAATATACGGTTTTATGTTTTAACGATTTAAAAATATATTATATTTATTTTTTTCGAAAACAATATCCTATATTCATTTAGTAAATAAATTATAAATATTTTATAAATAATTGAAAAAATATAATTTTTTAATATATTAAATGAATAATATTATATTCATAATTAAAAAGTAGATTAATCAGACATCATCATTTTATTAAGAGAGTGACACGTAAGCAATTTTTAAAAGTGATCAGCCGTGTTTTAAAAGGAAGGTTCCCATGGAAAATAAAGGAAAATAAAGCTACAAAAACTAAAAAAAAAAAAAAAGAGATGGTTTAACTTTAAAAAGAAAACACGTGAAATAGGTTTCACAAAACAGAAAAGGGAAAGAGAGAGAAAACCCAAACAAGCCATGAAAATGGCGTCCAAGAGCTCGAAGGAAGAAGAAGAAGAAGGAAGAAGAGGCGAATTACGTCTACCAAGCATTTGAGGTAAGTATCTCAGTCATCTTCTTTACCATCTTAACTTCATACCTTCTGAGTGGAAGAAACGAATTTTAGGGTTTTTCAAATTACTAAGAAAAGACTAGGTTTTTGGTTTCTTACGGCTAATTCTCTGATTTAATTGAGGAAGGTGAATAAATTTGATTGAGAAGGTGAATAAATTTGATTGAGGGAAGTATTCTGATGAGTAATTAGGGCTGGAATATTTGGGGGAATAATTGGAGAATAATTAGGGAATAATTAAATTGATTTGAAATTCAAATTTCAAAATTCAAAATGTAAATTTCTGAAAATTTTGTGTTTTCTGATTTTATTGTTATTCTAAAAAATATTTTTGAAATATTGTGTCATGAAAATCTTGGGGTATTACATTAAATGGGCATTTTGCTTAATATTAGTGGCATTGAACATTCAATTACCAACTGACAATGTATATTGTCATTTACAATGGCCCTCACATTTTCAAATGGAAGCAGTGATGGGGTGGCTCTTAGTGGATTAAACACAACATTTTTTCAAGTATGATTAGCTTTAGAAATAGAGGCCTTGCTTAAGTTTGGTTGTGTGCAAAAATTATGATATGATTAACTTCAACGAACAATTGTATTCTACAAAATGATGGTCTTTTGTTGTTTGCATGTATTCACATATTGCGGTATCTGGCTCTCAGCATCAAGATACTATAATGCCCCATGATTTTGAGGACAAGAAGTGACATGAAAGATTCATTTACAGGCAATCTGAATCAATTCCTTGTTTCTCGTGGATTCTGTAAAGCATGTCAATACGTCAAACCATTTACATGGAACATACATTTATGCTATGTACTCTATTGTATCGTACAAGCAACATTTTTGTGTTTTGACTTTGGATGATGTATTGATCTCTAAAATAACGCTGTTGTTTCTTTATTATTTAGCTAACCATTTTTACCGAAGCTAACCTCTTAAACTGCGCATTTAATTTTTTCCTTATTAATATACAGGTTTCAAAGGAGGCAGGTAAGCTGAAGGAAGCTAAGGATAATTTAGAAAAGGAAGTTAAAGAATTAACTCGCCATCTACAGCTAGAGAAACAAATGAGGGTTTGTGACTCTAAAACATGTTATTTTGGGCTACCTTCACGTTGTTTATCACATGTGGTTCATAAAATTGCGTGAATAATGATCTTATAGTTGTGCTTGGTTAGAGGTTTTGGGCATAGTACAAAATCTCGAATGTAGTTGCATTAACAGTCGTAAAACTACTTAATTGGTCAATACGGATTGTTTTGCGGCTAGGGCCTGTATTGCAGGTGGGGTACTCTTGATATGTTTCATACAAAATCTGTATATTCCAAGCATTTTATTGGTGAGAACTTAATTGTAAAATTAATTCTTTCAAGATTAATTTTATGCTGCATCCATCTTGAAAGGATCTGCTCTTGATATTTTACAGTGTCAAGAAATTAGTGATCTTTTCTCAAAATTTTATTTATTTATTAATTGTATAATATTTCTAAAACTAAATTGTTTGTATTAATCATCAGTGAAACAACATATGCTCTAATGTTCAGCTAGGGAAGGGGATCAGTTTGAAGTTGAACTTACCAAAATGTGTGGTTGAGGAGTTTAACTAAATTCTCACTATGCTTTAAGTTGTGCCTTCTGATTTATTGTGTTTCTTTCGTTTAGGAGGATGGATCATAGGCAAATCGAATCTAGCTGGAATCCAGGGACCATAAGTATTGTTCTTTTGATATATTAATTTTGACGTAAAGGTTAATTTTGTAAAAATCAGTAATTCTAAAATCTAATGTTAAGAAGCTTATTCCAATTGAGGATCTTCTTAAGTGAAATAAAATTTTCATTGCTTGTCATAGATTTAAAAGTGTGCTTGGGCTCTGTCTCTTTTGTACTTATCATAGTCTTTTTTTTTTGGTATGAGCTGAGACCAACCTTGTTATGTAAAAGATGATTAATTTTTCTGGAAAAGGACGAAGAAAGGTTGTTTTAGAAATGCGGAAAGGATTGTTCCATTGGAAAATTGTTAGAGTCGAGTATTAGGTTCATAGATTGTAAGCATTCCATGAGTTATTTTATTTTATAAACTTAATTTGGACATTAAATACAAATTACGTGAACCTAATCAAATTCAAACTCATATATATGAACTGGTACTGTTAGAGCTATGAGTTATTGCTTCATTTCTTGTTTCTTTTCATTTGTTGATTTCTTCATCTTGTTGTTCGTTCTTCAGAATGAGCTTGAGGAATTGAAGAAAAAAGAAAATGAAAGTCTACAACTGGCTTTACACGAGATGGAGAAGCAGTTTCAAGAGACGAAGACGTTACTTATGAAAGAACGTGGTGAGTCTGTAAGAAAGCACCTGAGTATGTCTCAAATGTACAAGAAGTAACTATTCTTGATGATCAACTGATGGCCAAAATAACTGTTGAAAATGAATAGCTTAAGGTAATGGATCTGTGGTTTTCTTGCTTGGTCTATTATTCATGGAGCCATGTTTATTTTTCTCTAATTTCATTTAGCATTGCTTCCCAGAAATTGGTAAGTTCATTAGAGAAGAAATTTGATGAAACTGAGAAGAAATTTGTGGAAACAAGCAAGCTGAATCAAATACCTCTTTCAGATAGTGTAACACCCCTAGAATAGGTCAAATTTTCGAACACTTTTGATGAAAAACACGAGCCAAAACCTACTCATGGGACTGTTACCGCTACATCTATTTCTAAGAAAATAAATGTAAGGCTTAACGACGAAGAAATAACTTAAGAACTTTAAATCCAACAAAGGGTCTTACAACATAAGAAAAGACTTAAACGCAATCTATGTCCATATAAAACTTAAACAACTAAAAGTAAAGTTTAACTGAGATACGACTCTAAATAAAACTATAATTTCTAGGTGATCCTCACTCCACGATCCCCACATGATCAATAACCTGCAAAATAAGAATGCAAGAAAAACAAGGGAAAAACTTCTAAAATCAGGAAAACTGAGTAATTCCAACTCCATCCCGTAAAATAGTTAAGATTGAAAAGAAATTAAGAAATATAAATATAATTGAGTTGAAACTAAATTTAAGAAATAAAATAGTATAAACCTGAGTTAAAAATTAATTTATGAATATAATATAATAACACATAAGCCAATTAATTAATTTGATATTCAAGGATGACAACACATATATCCAACAGCTGTGGAGTGTGGTTTTGTGAATGTGTACATTTTCCAAACTCGACCTACCTAAATCATCAGGAGATTCATTAAAAGGATTTTCATGGCGGAGTATAATATTTTCAGCAGAATCAAGACGTGAAATCTCAATAGAAAGAGAATCAACGTTACTAGTAAATGTACTAGGGTTTCCACCGCCGATAAGGTCAGAAATATTGGAGAGACGATTATCAAAGGTAGAAAGAATGAAAAGCATAACATTAGTAACATCTTTAGAGGTTCTAAGACTCTTGACTATCTGTTGAGCTGTAGCAAGCACCCTGTCTTCACCCTCTACGGTTGTCGCCATTGTTAGGGTTTCCATGCTTTTTCCAATTAAGAGAGAAGATGGGAAGACAAAGGAAGAAGACGAGAGAGAAATTAAGGCACAACCAACTTGTTTCTTTCTTACATTGTCCAAACTCTAAAGAACAACAATTTTAGAATTTCTCTTTTTTTATAAAAATATATTTAACCGGTTGTTCAGGTTAAGGAATGAGGTATGTACTTTTGATGAAAATGGAGCCCAAAGGTCGGATTTTTAAAAAATAATCCAAAGGTCGGATTTTTAGAAGAGAACAGCCCAAAGGTCGGATTTTTAAAAGTAAATTTTTCTTTTTTTTATTAAATTAAATTTCAGATTTTTTATTTTATTATTTTATTAAAAAAAAACGTGATATTATATACACTTCCCTTAAAACAAAAGTTCGTCCTAGAACTTAAAGTTAAAACTCAAAATACAAAAATACTAGAACAAACTTGGACAGTATGATAGACTCAAATCACCCCCCTATTTTAAAAAGTTTCGTCCTCAAAATTCAATGTACTTGTTCGAAAAGTTCGGGGTATCGCTTTCTCATGTTAACTTCGGTTTCCCATGTTGCTTCTTCAGTTTGTTGGTTCGTGCATTATATCTTGACCAACTTAATTTCCTTGTTCCGGGTACATCTTGTTTTGGTAACAAGGATTTTTATTGGTTTTTCTTCAAAGGTAGGGTTTCATCAAGTTCAATGGTTTCAGGTTGTATGATATGGGAAGGGTCATGGACATATTTTCTGAGTTGGAATACATGGAAGACATTGTGGACTTTGGCTAGGTTCATAGGCAAGGCTAATCTATAGGCTACTTCCCCAATTCGTTCCAATATTTCATAAGACCTATAAAACGAGCACTCAATTTACCCTTCCTACCAAATCTCATGACACTCTTGGTTAGTGACACTTTGAGCAAAACTTTTTTACCTACTTCAAACTCTAAAGCTATCTCCCTTTTGTTTGCATACGACTTCTGACGATCTTGCGCACCCCTCATACGTTCCCGAATCATCTTTACCTTCTTTAGAGTCTCCTCAATCATTTATGGTCCTAATCCCATCGACCTATTAACATCATCCCAACATATAGGACTCCTACACTTTCTCCCATATAGAGCTTCGTAAGGTGTCATTTCTATGCTAGAATGAAAACTATTATTGTAAGAAAAATCTACATACATCAGATTATCCTCCCAAGATCCACCAAAATCCATAACACATGCTCTTAACAAATCCTCAAAAGACTGAATCGTTCTCTCAATTTGACCATCTGTTGCTGGATGAAATGCAGTACTGAACTTTAGTATCATGCCCACTGCTTCTTGTAACATCAAAATTTGGACAGAAACCTCGAATCTCCATCTAATACAATGTCCTTAGGCACACCATGCAATCTCACAACCTCCTGAAAATACGCGTCCTCCATCTGTTGCATTGTCCAAGTATTCTTCATTGCTATAAACCTTGGTGTTTTTGTTAATCGATCCACTATCACCCATATGGCTTTCTTCCCTGTTTTCGATTTTGGCAATCCTACTACAAAGTCCATCGAAATCGACTCCCATTTCCATCCAGGTACTTCTAATGGTTGCAATTTTCCCCCGGCTTCATATGTTGAGTTTTCACCTTCTGACACGTTAGACACTTCGCCACAAAGCCTGACACTTCACGCTTTATGTTTGGCCACCAAAAGTTCTTCTTAAGATCCTTGTACATCTTATCACCACCAGAATGTATCGAATATGGGGAATTATGGGCTTTCGTCATAATCTTAGTCTTAAGATCCTCATCATGCGGTATGCACCATCTTCCTTTATACTTCATTGCACCATTTTCATCACTTTCAAACTCAGGTGCTTGACCATCCTCCACTTTCTTCAACTTAGTTAACCAATTATCTGTAACTTGCTTCACTTTAATTTCCTCAGAAATATCAGATTCGATCATCATTCCATTCAATTGAGCACTCACATATCCATACATAGGGATGGTCATAGGGCGGGTCTGGAGCGGGTCCAACCAGACCCGGACAATTTAACCAGCAAGTAGCATATATATTATTTATTTATATTATGATTATATGAAATGAAAATAAGTGTTGGCGGCAGAATTCATACGTAGAAGACAAATAGAAATTGACAATTTAATATTATAAGGGTCCAAGGGGCAAGTCCAGGGCCCATATCTCAGACCCGGACCCGCCAATTATTTTTTGGATCCAGATCCGACCCGGATCCGATGGAAACCCTTAAAAAAGGGGCGGGCGGGTCCAACAAGGTTCTGAACCCGTGACCATCCCTACTCCTATCTCTACCCATACGTCTTCAACCTTTGCATCTTTCACACCTTTAAAACATATTGACATTCTAATTTTTACATTATTAATTTTAACAAAAAATGTTTAAAACACTATTGTTAACTTTAATAGTATAACTTGGGGGATCGCATGCGTAACACGCGGCCCCACAACTAGTTATTAACTATAAAAAGGGAGCAATTTTTTTAACTATTCATTTTTACATCTAATGAATAGTATTGTTTTACTTCTTGACACGTATACTCAAAGAAACACAAGATTGTTCCACACAGCATTTTTGACTGTTCATTTCATCATCAATGAGTTCTTAATTCATCTACCCTTCCTTCCTTATTCATCTACCCTTATGAATCATCTTCCCACATTTTCTCCTTGCTTCTGACCTAGCTTTGCTTCCTTCCCCCCCTCTTGCTTCATCACATCTTCCTCCGTATGCCATGGTCGAAAATATCCATCTATAATTTTCTAATTTATTTGGCTTTTTGTTCTTTGTAAAATCAAACTGCTTCATGGCTCTGAGGTTTTGCTCGTTCTCATTTTATTTTTGGGTAGAAGATTGATTTGCTGTTATTTATGGTTTTCATTACCAGGTAATTTCTTGTTGTTTTCATTTCTCCATTCAATCCGTTCGTTCATTGAGTATTTTTTTGGGTCAATTGAATAAAGTTCTTAAAACTGATTTTACCCTAATTGTCTAGATTACTTTTAGCCTAATTGTCATACAATGGATTGCTTTATATTTGTGTTTTTGTATAGATATTACAGGTTTGACATTACAGTTATAAAGAGTCCAATTTCCTTCATTTGCTGTTTAATTTTGCTTCATTTCCTCCTGGTTTCATTTTGCTCAGAAAATGTTGGTACTCTTTGGGTTGAATTTGGGTAGCAAATTGATTTGCTGATATCTATGTTTGTTTTACCCTAATTGTTCAGATTAACAAATTGATTTTACCCTAATTGTTATACAATAGATTCCTTTTAAATTGATTAGTTTTGAATTTCTGATATTGATGTGTTTGTTTGGATGATACAGGTTTGATTTTACAGTTATAAAGAGTTTAATTTCCTTCAATTGCTTTTAAATTGATTAGTTCTGAATTTCTGATATTTGAGAACACGATGTCAGTTACCAAATTCAATGCCATGATCACTTGGACTTTTTCAATTTAAAGGTTCCTATGAATGGATAGTAACCAAGAAATCTGGTAGGTCATTTGAAGCTGGTATACTTGGTTTGTCTGAAAAGAAAGAATCGTTCCAAGGGAAGACACCAAAAAGACAACTTTTAATTAAGATTAAGCTCTATTACATGATCTGTTTTCTCATTGCAATTAATTATCCCATTTACAACAATAATTGGATTTTTCCAATGAGTTTAGCTTTGGATATGCTAAAGATGAAGTAGATGCACTACAATTGATGAGAAATATCTGTTTAAAGCTAAACAATGCTAACTTTTCTAGGCTATGGGACAATACTGGTTTTGGTTGAAGATGCAAGGAAGAAAAATATTAGAATTAGCAAGCACAAAATCATTGAAAACAAGTACTGAAAAAGATAAAACTAAGAGGATTATGTATGTAGTTATGAAGCAAGCACAAAATCTACCTCAAAGCCTATTGTTCTTAAATGGTTTTTGTTTTTTCTTTACCATGTTTTTGTGTTTGTTTGTATTTGTTGCTGTTTTTTAGGGTTTGATTTTGTATGATTACTTCATAGGTTTGAAGGGAGTAACTGCGAAGATAATTTTCATCAACCCAAATTCGAAGGTCGCTGATCCAGAGAGTTATAGCTTCTGTAAGGGTTTGAGGTTGGTGATGGTGTATTGCTGTCGTTCATGTTATACTCTGCTTTATTTGTTGGGTTTTCTAATTACTGAATTTCGGCGCTGAGATAAATTTGTAATTGGATCTGGTACGTTTTATTAATCAATTGATTTTTTCCTTCAAATCCTCTAACTATAAAACGTTTCAAAGAGATGAATACTAATAATCGATGCATGATGAACAGTAAATTCTATATTTTGTATAGTAATTTTTTCCTACTTTGCTTACCTTTCCTCTTTCTTTCCCACTTTCACTTCCCACTTTGTGTTTTCTCCTTTCACTTACTTCATCTTTCCTCCTTTCCATTTTTCTCATCTTCTTTTTTCCTTTTCCCGTCTCATTTATGTTCTGTTCTTCAGTGGCTGATTTTTTGCGATGCAGGTTAGATTATTTTAATGGTTTCTTAGTTTTTCTAGGTTGGATTGTGGTTGTTTTAGGTGAAAATGAGGGTTTTGATTTTCTAGGTTTTAGATTCTGATTGTTGATATATTTGTGTTTCTCGCCTTGAAGGTCTTATCAAAATGGTTGATTTGGTATTGCGCTTGATTTTGTCAATCCTATTATATTTATTTCTCAATTATAATCTTCAATTATAGTTTTTTTTTATTTTGTCAGATTTATGTTGTCGATCGATGTTTGTCGTTAATGTCATTCCATTACTGTTGTGGTAATGTGAAAATTGAATCAGAGAAGCCTAATCTGAAGATGAAATAAGCTCAGAGAAGGTTTGATAATTCAATTCCACAAAATTTCTTATGGTTTAATTAATTGTGATCTTTGTGATGTGATAAAAGTATTTCATGGAATTTTAATGGTGTTTTTATTGTGGCATTTGCAGATCAATGTCGCTAACCCTACCACAGGGTGCCAAAAGAAGCTCGAAATAGAAGACGAGCAGAAATTGTAAGTCTTCGAAATCATTCGCGTTTATGGCTATAAATTCTATAGTTTGTACAGTAATTTTTTCGTTTCCGATCTGTTTTTCTGGATATATGAGCAGTCAAAAGATTAATATTGATTTACATAATAGAATTTTTAATAGGTTATGTTATGTAAAACAAATCTTAGTTTTTATTTGTTAATAACTGTTATTTACCTTTTTACTTAGTCTGAACAAGTTATAGCAACCAAAACAGACATGCAGTCCTATTTCAATGTGATTTCCACCCCCGTCAACAAAAGACCCCACCTTTCCGCCAACATTTGGCCTTGATTCATTTATATCCACCTATTTAAAAGCACATAACAAACTTACGTAAGATCAAATAGAGAGAAAGAGAGAGCGGAATTCATGGAGATTTTGTCATTTTTTTTTTCCAATTTTATGATTATAATTGATAATTGATATGAACCCCAAGCACAACGCACTTCTCAAGTTAGAGATTTAACTGGGGAGGATACAGATGAAAGTTTTAGTTGATACTCCCTCCGCCCCTATGATTTTGCACCCATTAGATTTTGGGTGATATTTAGTGAAAAGTAAAATTTTGGTGGAGAATAAGACACAAAAAAGTGCATGATAGAAATGAGTGGTTAAGATGGAGAGAGAAAATAAATTTGTGGATGAGATTTAAAGAAAGAAAGTGGGGACATTACCAAAAAAAAAGGGTGTTAAATGAGTGGGACAAAGTAAAAAGGAAAGAGGTGCAAATTGAGAGGGACAGAGGGAGTATAAAATGAATGATCTTAGACCTCCAATCCTTAGAAGCTGGAGGGCAACGTTTTATGCAGACATTATTCATGAGTCACCATAATCAATGAGGAGAAAAACTAAACATTATGAAGCAGGTTTTTTTGGGAGTGGAGTCAGTAGCTAAATACTATAAATTTTAATAGTATAACATTTTCTCATTACTAATGATTTTATCTCATCTGTAATTTTAAATTTCTTGTTATTTCCTCTTGGTTTCATTCTTCTGCTGAATGTTTTTGTTTTCTTTTGCAGCCAATTGTTCTTTAATCACGAGTTCTAGATGTCAGGCGGCCAAGAGATTGACAACAACACTAAAATATGGAAAAATCAAGAAGTTGATTAAAGCATTGGAAGCTGCTAGGGGAAATGGAACAAGCATAATCTCTTATCATAACACCGAAAGATCTGGTTGCTCAGGTTACTAAGATGTTGAAAGATGAATACGTACTGCTTCGAACATCAAGAGTATGGTAAACCGTCAGTGTGTGCTAGCAGCTATTACATCTGCCCAGTACCGGTTGAAGTTGTATAGCAAGGTACCGCCTAATTGTTTGGTTCTTTACACTGTAACAATTGTGACTGAGAATGGTTAGGAAAAGAAAGTAACTATTGATTTTGAGCCATTCAGATGTCGAATTTGTGCTGTCGATCTGCTGTTGGTATGTAGCTGTTGGAGCTGCTGATTGCTTGTCGATCAGCTTGCAGCTTCTGTCCTGAGCTGTTGTCGATGTTGACACTACTTTTGTGACTAAACGCTGTGTCGAGAGAGGCTATGAGGGTTGTTTACGACAATGTAGAAGTATTGTTGTCGAGGTGCTGTTATGAGTAGCTATTGAAGCTGCTGCTTGCTTGTCGATCGCCTGCTGTCTCAATTGGCACTACTATGACTACACGATGTGCTGAGGGAGGCTGCAAGGGCTGTTACAGCGATGTCAATGTGGTGGAGTTTTTATTCGTGCGTAGCTGTTGGAGCTGGTGCTTGCTTGTCGTCAGCTTCTTAACTAAATTAGTAATTTAAATGATTAATACTTCGTTGTTTTCATTTGTCCAGGTCAAAGTATTTGCACAACCTCATTACTTACAAACTTTTGTTCAAGCCACTTTTAATGCCTTACAGGTGATAAGATAAAAGGTGGGTTAAATGTTTCCTTTATCTTGTATGCAAATTGGCGTGATTTGGTATTGTGGGGGAAATCTCAGTAATACAATTAACATTCAATACAACACTCTTGGTAGACTTTTTGTTTTAGGAATTGAGGTATCTGTAGTTTGACTGGAAAGTTCTATAGATGACTACGTCCTTTTCTCCAAAGGTTGTCAGATTAAGGCTCAAGTTTTTCTCTTTCCCTGCAAGTGTTGAAACTTGGAGCTCTATTGATGGACTAAATTAGTAAGTTTATGATGTGAAGTTAGCTTTGAATTGAACTATAATAGTGGCTTTCTTTGACTCTGAACCCATGATGGTTATAGATAATCAATTCACTTCTATCTTTATTTCTCCCTCCTCTTTAGAGTAAAAATTATCTTAAGTGAAGATATCTATGGAAATCGAACATCTACGTAGAAAATCATCTTTTAATATCTTGGAATCAATCATGAGGTTGGGTTACAGGTTTTGACTGCTGAATGCTTGCATTTTTTTTTTGTGTGCGTAGTTGATTGATTTGAAAGTGTGTCAAAAG
Source organism: Amaranthus cruentus (assembly GCA_019425755.1). Lineage (NCBI taxonomy): Eukaryota > Viridiplantae > Streptophyta > Magnoliopsida > Caryophyllales > Amaranthaceae > Amaranthus > Amaranthus cruentus. The sequence continues at coordinate 3,505,776 of CM033463.1, forward strand.
GACTTGAAGGGAGAGGAATGTAATGATGAAATGAATGGGATGAAAATAATGTTTTTTTTCCTTGCATAAGATGAAATCTAATACATTGTAAAACTATTTTTTATTTTGAAAATCAAAGTGAAAATACATTGTACCCTGGTTTCTAGCATTCTGATGTTTGTAAGGCTCATTGTTATACCCCTGGTTGTTCCACCTTTCCTGATTTGAATTTTGATGGTAACCACACCCCCCTTGGAAATTGGAAGCTTGGTTTTGATTTCCATAACTCAAGGCTATAACATGTTCTGAATTGGACCCTCCGTAATTAGATTTATCATGATTTGTTCCCCCACAAATATTACAAGTGAAGTTGGGAGTTTGGATAGCTGATACTTTGTAAGGTTTTTCAACACCCAATTGAATTAACTTCTTATCGAGCATTGCTTCAAGTTTGCTTTCTAGAGACTATGAATTTTTTACTTCATACATCCCTTGGATCTAGTTCTTCCTTGATTGCCTCATGACGAATTCTTGACTACTTCAATCTGTGCCCTCATTTGATTTTGAGGGATTTTGCACAATTGTCATCCAACACTAGAATCTAGCAATGCCTTGGTCGGTGGGAGAAGGCCATCATAGAAGAAAGTATTGAGGTGGTTTTCCCGGGTGCGGGCAATCCCTCAACATTCTTTTGAAATGATTCCATGCTTCGGCTAGAGTTTCATCATCATCTTGAGTAAACCCGACAATTTTCTTTCTCCAATCTTGGATTCTTACAGATGGGTAGAATCTTTCTAGAAAAGCTTTCTTCACCTCCCCCCATGTAGTCAAAGAATTGGGCTTTAAACATTTGTAGCAATCTTTCGCATCTCCTGCAAGACTAGATCGAAAAAGATGCATCTTCACATAATCTGGGCTATCGGTACACACTGGCATGAGGTCACAAAGCTCGGTGAATTTTTCTAAATGCTCAAGTGGACACTTATTTTTCATCCCCGAAAATACTTCCTCCCTAACGGTTCTTGTGTTCTGTGGATGGATTTGGTAATTGGTATTTGTGGTAGGAAGTCTAATCCCCCTTGTGGTTCATAATTTTCGAAGTACCAAATTGCCCAAAAAGAGCTTGATTATCCATGTGGTGCTCCCTTCTTGTATCACTGTTAGATGGTGATGGTGGTGGGGAGTAAGGAGGGGTACAAGGATTACCCTCAATGATGTTGGTTTGGCGGGTGGCTTGGCGAAGATGACGAAGATACCTCCGAATGAAAGGTTCTATTTCTTCGTTCCTCCTACGGCTTGTGCTCATGCAACCACCACTAGAAAGAGATTGTAAGCACCGACTATCACAAACTAAAATACAAGCAATCACCATATTCACAATATTTAAGTATTTAACAATTGCCATCAAAATTAAATTTAACACACATGTCCCTGGTAATGGCGCCAAATCAGTAGGCGTTCGGACCCTAGGTCGTTGAATCTTTTACTAAGTGCGCTCTACACAATTAATTTTATTCACCTTAATAAACCCTAATGACTAGCATTAGCGGTACGTAAGGGGTCGGTCCACTGGGAAATGTCTACGTGACAAATAGAGTGTAGTGACAAAAAAGTTTATGATTTTGAGTCTTATAACGGAAACGAATTTCAATTCCAAGTTTTAAACAATAGATTAAAAGACTAGAGTTTGGGGAATTTAGCTTCTTAATATGCTAAAGGGATGGGTTGAAAATATGTTTTTAACCGTTTTATGATGAGAAAGGTCTTTCTAATTTTGATCCACAACTTCTGGGCATAGGAACTATATAGCTACTAATATGGTTTAGGAGATTCGGTCTCGAATTTAGCTTAAAACACAACTTCTGGGAATTTAGCTTCTTAATAGCTACGTTTTATGATGGCATAGAACTCAACCATACACTCCCTAATACATGCTCATGACCTCCAATTTATGTTAAACAAGAAAGAATCATACAAGATAGGCATGGTTCATCATCCTAAGGACGGACTAGGTCTCGAAGGAATGTTAATAAAATTAGCTTTCGGGCTTTTCATTACTAGCATGAATTCATACATCCCAAGTATTCAAGCAATCAAGCAACATAAATTGTCCATGGAAGGAGATCGAAATGGACTTTCGATTCCTTACCATGGAACTCACATATTTTTTCATGTACATATTTTTGATCAACCTATTACCCCCATAAGCAAATTAATTACCTAACTACATCCCCAAATTCTAGAAAGTGCTTCAAGTAATCAACCCACAAAAATACTTCAAACCAAATACTAAATCAAACCCACAATTTCTGGAAAATGCCTTGATTAATACCAAAGAAAGATTAACACAAACTACTAGTGTTTAATGGTAAAAGTACAAACCAAATGCTTGAGTTCTAAGGATAAAAGAGCTAAAGAGAATGTTTGAGTGAGGTTCAACTATAAATTTCTGGAATTATGAAGTACTTAAAGCATACAAATACATAAATGAACTTAGAAAGAAGAGAGAATGGAGCTTGGTTCAGCTTATGGGCTGAATTGAAGTGTTTCTTTGTTTTAGAAAATGGGGGTTTATATAGCCAAAACAAGGGGCCGCCAACTTGCCTTCCTCATCATTGCCAAGGAAGACCAACAAGCAACCCTCTTCATCATGAGGAGTAGATGCACAGGAGAGGGAAGGTTGAAGCACGCAAGGGGAATGAGTGGTGGATGCACGAAGCAAAAGATGGCGGACAAAAAATGGCATTGTGCTGTCAGGCCTGAACCAGTCGAGCCGACTCCAACCATTCGAACAGACGACTGGTTCAGTGCTGGGCAATCTTTCCTCTTCATATATTTTCACCAAGATTTGTCGTTTATAATTTGAAGGCTCGGGTTTTGATTCTCGAGGTCCATTAAGTGCCCAATCACCTCAAAACCTCCTCGAAAGTGGCTAAAATATCCTAAAATCAATCAAACCACTACACCACAAGCGTGAATCATAGAATTTGATCATGAAAGACCTATGTTAAGTAAGTTATGCACAAAAATGAAATAAAATCAATTAGTATCGGTGCATATGACACGCCTGATAAGCGCGTGTATCAGTATGCAAATTCAAATGTGTTCAAGGATTTCGAAGCACATTTTTATGTAAAATTTCGATAAGCGCAGTTTGTTAATTTTTATTAGTTTAGATTATTGTATCAATTTCCTCATATTTTGTGGATTTGTTAGGTGAGGATTTGAGGGTAATTTAGAGGTGGTAATGGTTTGGATGTAGAAAGGTGTTGTGGAGATGGTGGTTGGATACTCGGTCTTAAACTTTTTTGCAATCACTTAGATAATACATGAAACATACATTAAGCACATTGGGAAATTCTAATCTAAGCAGGGTTGGAACTGGAAGGGTGGCCTCTGCAACCCCCAATTTATGATATTTTGTGAAAATTTAAGGCTTTAAATGTTATAAGTTTTATATGGATAAAACTTGAAGAGATTACAAGCACCACTATGAGATTACAAGTCTTTGCAACCTAATACAAATTTTTAGAAATTGAAATTACAACGAATTTAATCTACTTATAATAAATAATAACCTTAACCCGAAAATACTTTAAGACAATAATGTCTACGGAAACTAGATACCAAACTGAGGCACTATCTAGTTTTCCTAAAAGCGTTATTTCGCCTACTTGGTGCTTAGACTTAAACCTTGAATACACTTTTGAGATACAACGGTTTGCAATTAATTATAAGCATTATATAATTAATCTCTATGATTTAATAGAGATTATATTGAACAATCTTAGAAATAGAATGAAAAGAAGTGATCAATTTCCTCCACACTTAATAACTTGTAGAGAATTAACTTGGGGAGATTAGAGAGAATAATATTGCAATTACTTAAAGAAATTAAGAAAATTGCACTTGTAAATAATAGCCTATCTTACGTAAGAAATATAATAGCTATATTTATAATGGTAGAATTAACTACCCATGATTCCATAATTAACTCAATTTCCTATTTTTCGGAAATTGATTTAGGTTAATTGTCTCACTAACCGTCACTTTATAAGTAACTAAATAACGTAATTAAATTTCAGCTATTAAAAATAGACCTAGCCGTGATAATCGGCCCAAAAAAACAAAGCTATGAAAAAGTCAATCTACCAACCACAATATGTGAGAGATTTTGAAATAAATAAGAGTATAAAACAAAAAAAATCATGTTTCAAGCGCTGAAACAAAATATTCCAAAAACTAAGCGTCTACTAGGTTTGGGCAAAGGTTTGGTGCTGTTCGCAGTTAATAAGTGCGAACTAAAGAGGAGATTTCAAAAAAAAGCCAAGGCAGTTCGCAGTTAGTAACTGCGAACAGGTCAAAATCAGTCAACAGGCTGTTCGCAGTTACTAAGTGCGAACAGCCTGTTGACTGATTTTTGCCTTTTTAGACCTTTCAAACTAGCCGTTGTATGGTCTAACTAACGGTCATTTCTATTCCTTTATAAATACACCCTAAAACTTAATTCATCACATACTCTAAAAAGCTATTATCCCATGGATGAGCATTGTCATTGTGGTTATGAAGTCGAATTTGGTCGTGATTGGAGCGATACGTATCCCGGGCGTCAATATGTTGCTTGTCCACTATTCGAAGATGACATGACCTTAGGATGCACCTACTTTAGGTGGGTTGATCCGGAGGGCACCGAATGCCAAAGAGCAATCATTGTTAGGCTTCATAAGGAGAATGAAGAGCTTAGAAAGAAGATAAATAACTTGAAAAGGGAAGCGATTGATAAGGCTCGTAGAAGTGAAGAAACGAAGCGGATTTTGAATAAGTTTAAGAAGGAACCCTAGATTGTAATTGTAGTAGTTAATTAACAAACTATGTATGTGTAATCGTTATGAATGAAATAAAGTTACAATTTCGGCATCATTAACAAACTTGAAAATCATTATAAGCTAAATAAAACATAAAACTAAATATATACATAGGTCTAAAACATACAACTAAATATATACATATGTTTAAAACATTCGTAGTTAAATATGTACAACTAAATCCGGATCACTCATCTACCCTATCCAACTGAGTTGGTCTCCTAGGCCTCCTACGGTAGTAAGAGCCGGTTGCTTTTGTAGGTCGGGGAGGGGTCTGATATTGGGATGATTGAGATGGCTGAGTCGGTTGAGATGGCCCCGCATCGATAGCTGTGTATGACAAGTCCATCTCCTCTAGATGAACTTCACGCTCAGTAGATGGTGACCCAGCAGCAACTTTCGGTATGAAGTGCTGGAACTGCGTGCCAAGGAGCACACCCTGCGCAATCTCTCGGACCGGCTCCTCATGAGTAGTCCGGATAACGGCCGCCACTCCTTGTGCCTGGAAATGTAAATTAAGAGCTTAGTTAATCTACTATTACAACATGAAACCGACAACTAAATAAATTAAATGTAAATGAAAACTTACAAATCGAGTCATCGTGGGCGCAGCAGGAGTATATTGTGCTGCCTCAGGGACGCCACGTGGTGTCATCCATCGACGTGTGATGGAGAGGAACCATTGCATGTAATCCGGTGTGGTCGGTGTCCCGAGAGAATGAATAGGCGCACCTTGGGCAATAAGCTCAAGTCAACAAGTGTGGTTAAAGGTAAGAAACGAACACCCTTTAATACGTAGTTGAAAACTTCGGCTAAATTAGTGTTCGTAACGCCATACCTATGCCCTCCATCATGACATAACGACCACTTGGACATATCTCCCACGTTATCAATCCAAAAAGCGGCCTCTCTTTTAGCAGTTGCAATTGCCTTTAAGCCATTCATTAACTTAGCTTGTTGCCTTTGCTCAGCAGTTCTACCAAACAACTTTTTCAATTGAACATTACCCATAGCACGATTAAAGTTGCTAAGCAAGTGACGTAAGCAAAGCCTATGATATGCATAAGGTGGTTCCCAATCCGGCTCGTCCATGGTTGCTAAAATACCAGCGTGTCTATCAGAAATGATGCATAGACCGCACCTTTGTGTCACATGCTTACGTATACAAGCCATGAACCACGACCACGCAGCTATACACTCCTTCTCAACCAAGGCAAAAGCTAATGGAAAGATTTCCTTATTACCATCTTGGGCAATGGCAGTCAATAAAGTATGACGATACTTACCATACAAGTGTGTGTCGTCAATGGCAATAAGGGGTTTACAATGATTGAAGCCATCAATGCAAGGTTTAAACGCCCAAAAGACCCGTTGGAAGGTTCTAATATTAGGTCGTCTATAAACACCCATATCATTGTCTTCCTTAAAGAACCAATCAACTACCAAGCCCGGGTTCGAATGTTGCAAAGCTTTTAAAAATTGAGGAAGGAGAGTGTAAGAACCTTCCCAGGACCCATATATGGACATCAATGCTTGTTGCTTAGCACACCAAGCTCGTTTGTAGTTCACTTCAATACCAAAACGATCTTTAACCATCTGACGAACTACAGATACCTTAATTGATGGGTCTTAAGCAACACAATTTCTAATCACATTGTTAATAACAGAGGATGTCAAGTGGATGTGTCCAACCGAGACATTGTCACTATCCTGAATACAAGACTCATGCTTCCCATTGTATGTAACAATAAGCCAGGAAGATGTATATGTATCAATCCTAGCCCTAAGTCTCCATGAACAACCCCGCTTACATTTCAAGGTAAGGACGGATTGGTTTGAAGTCTCGGTTCTATACTCCACATTTCTACGAATATGATACACTCTTATAGCTTCCATTAAAGCTTCCTTATTATCAAACCTCATACCCTTCTCCAACTCCCCTTCTTCAGTGTAAGTAGTATCACAAGCCCAAGTCCTCCATGAGTTGTCCTCCTCATGCTCATCTACAGGTGGACATTTTGCATAGGGTGTAGGGGGAACAATATTTCCTAAAGTCAAGTCAGTTGCTAAGGCATCCTCATCCACATCCACATCATCCTCAGATGGATCATCATCAAGCTCATTACTCTCAAAACCATCATCCATATCTCCTAAATTTACTACTTCATCATTTGAAACTTGATTGGGAGGGGGTTGAGAAGGAGTACAAGAAGGGGAAGGAATAAACGGATCTTGAGTGGATATAGGCATAGGTGTAGGATTAGGATTAGAAGCAACCACATCACCTAAAGGAACTACTTCCGCGTAGATTTCTAAAGAATGGAAAATCTTTGAATGCTCCCACATAGCATCTAAAGCGTACTCATCCTCAACCGGAAGGACTGTATATTGTCCACTCATGAAATACTTGAAACTTATATCAACGGTAAATTTTGTCGGATCCAACCCAATCCTAGAACTTATAAGGCGTTTAAAGTCAATCAATTCCATGTTTGATTTGCACGCAAACAACTTACGTCTACCACCAACATAATCAACATTCCCACTACTTTCTCGAATAGAACCATTCCAAAAACACACAATAGTCACACAAAGTGACGCCATTTCTACATCAATACAAATATAATCAAGATCATCATCAATCCCAAAACAACATCCTAAATTCTAATAATATATTTCTAGATTATCAATTCTAATAAAATTCAAATACTTAAGTAACGAATAAGAATACATATCAATGCTCATCATCACCAACAACTAATCAACCTACAAAATAGAGATAATAGAACAATTAGACATTACCTTGATCAAATGTGGAAGCTTCAAAAGAGTGTTGATTGAAGAATTTACCTACATTGGAGTATTTAAAACAAAATTAAATATTAACCTAAAAAACGAAAAAAATTGAAAAAAATTAAAAAATAAAATACCTTTGAGCAAGCAAGAGTATCCCAGACTAGATTTGAAGTGCTAAATTAGATTATGAAAGCAAGAATTGATGGAAGCAAGTTAGTTTAAGAGGGGTTTGAGGGAGAGAAATGTCGTTTTTTTTAAGTTAGGGTTTATGGAATTGTGCAAATGGGGTCTGGAAAGAACCTGGCTGACTTAAAAACACGCATAGCTGTTCGCAGTTACTAACTGCGAACAGCTCAAAAAACACGCATAGCTGTTGGCAGTTAGTAACTGCGAACAGCTCAAAAAACACGCATATTTGTTCGCAGTTAGTAACTGCGAACAGATCCAAACCTATGCTTCGGGATTTTCACGCTTATTTTTGGATATAGTTTGATTTGGCACTTACTTTGTTATTTTTTTAAATTGAAACTCTTATTTGTTTCAAAAATTCCAATATGTGATTGGAGCCTGCGAAAAACTAGCCCAAAATTAGAAAACTTGTGTCCACTTTCCAACATAGACCCACGAAGCAATTTTGGCCCATATTTTCCAACTTTGATTTTTCCATCTTTAAACTAAGCTTCATTTCTTTACTTATTGGATACGGATTTTTAGCCTCTTGTCCTTAATTATGAAATTACTATTTTATAATCTCCTTGGTGCTACTATTTGCATAATACTTGCCAATAATTTTCATGGAATTTTATACTTTAGTATAATTAGACCTTATAATTATACTTAAATTTTTATACCTTTTATACTCTAAATTATCCAACATTAAATGTTCTGCTTCCGTTTGATTTTCTTCTACTGGGAACCCTAGATGTTATACTATTGTTTGATATTCTTTAAACATGTCACAAGGGCAATTCTTTTCTTCAGTTGCTTGAAAGATTTATAACATCACTGGGTTTCTAACATTCTATGTTTGTAGCATCGACTATTTGGATTCCACGTACAAAACCCTTCTGATTGTCATTAGTGAATGTGTAATGGAAACTAATTCATATGTGGTTTTGACTTTTGAGTAATAAGTTTAATTGTTTCTTTAGTGGTAGTTATATGTAAAATTTTCGGTAAGCACGATTTGTTAGTTTCGATCCATGGTAATTTTCATATAAACTAATAATCATCTAATTGTATGTCATAATTGAGAACTAGGTCTTTTCAGATAAGATCATAAGCTTGATTTCGTCACTACGTCTAGCTAGCTTTCACATTCCCTCTGCTTGATTATACTAAAAATATACTAAAAAAAATTATAACATGTAATTTGTATTTGTAAATTTTGATAGGCGGGAACAAGTGGATTAGGTCCTGTGCAAGTGTCCCCGGCTATCGCTCTGGGTGCTATCCCATCCAAATATACTAAATATGGTGCCCCAATACGATATGGTTGGCACTTATACATTGATAAGGTATGCATGTTTCTTTGTGTTTATTGCTTGTTCAGTGGTTCTTTGGTGTTCTTTGTCTCTTGTTTAACCAAAACATGTGTTTTATCATTGTTCTTATTACTCATCCAGAATGCTATGAAAGTAAGATTAGAAGTTTTTCAAGTTTTTCTTATTTTTTTTCATCTTTATTTACCTTTATTTACATGGTTGTATGACTACATTGGTCTTCTTTTTTCTTTTTTCTAATTTTGTTGTAGATCAATGACCATGTCTAATATTATTATTATGATTTTGGAAAAACAACTATTCACATTTGTTGCTACCAAGTGGTCTTTCCTTTCAAATTTACTTTTTAAAAAAATTATTTCAATGTTGCTAGTTTCATGTGAAGTAGTTTTCCTTATCTGGATTTGGCTAATTCTCTAAAAACTTGTGGTTTATTGTGGATTATGAGTGGAATAATTGACGAGAGAAAGTGATCAGAACGTTGTTTGGAGTCTAAGAAAGATGTGAAGATATCATGAACATTGCCGTTTGATTTTTCTGAGGAGTCAGACTCTTCATCAGAATGCTATTGTGTGGTGAGTGGCCAAGGAACAATTGAAGTGCAAGAGAAATCAAAATAACAGTGGTGTAATTACTGATAGCCAAATGCTAGATGATTAAGAAGGCGGAGTTGAAATTATTATGTATCGTAATAATGAAGTGGTTTTCAATAAAGCCCAAGTATGGTTTTAGACTTTTAGTAGTCTTTTATTGTTTTTGAGTTGGGTTACTTTTAATTTTTAACTTTAAAAGTTGTCTTTGTTTTTCATTTAAGTTATTTTCTTATTGTCATATATTGATTTAGTAATTTTAATGAGGCTCAGTTCAATCTTAATCATTTGAAGTTTTTGTTTTGAATTGGACTTTATATATGATGTTTGTATTTAGAAAGAGGGATGAATTGATTGTTCCCAATACCACTAAAATTTTATTCGAGATGGATTTGTTTTGAATAATAATTTGTAATCAGCCGGTCTTGGCTGAGACCATTTCAGAATGAGACGGCCCAATCCACCTTCATTATGCAATTAAAAAAAAGAAAATAAATCAGTATATATAAAAACTTTCAAATTTAAACTCAGACCAAATTAGTAAACTGCTTCAAAACCGCCAACACGCGCGTGAAAAAGGAAAGAAATCAAACGCAATTTTCTCTCAATCTTCCTCAAAATCTCTGTAATTCATTCATTCTGTTAAAAAAAACTCAAAAATGTCTGCAATGGAAGATCTAATGATTGAATTAGACATGAAAATGACTTTACAAGCATCAAGAACACATAATGAAGAAATTGAAGGTAAATTTAACGAAAAACTTATGTTTTAATGAGATTAATGATGAACGATTTATATATGTAATTGATAATCTTTTGATTTCAGATTTGACGCTTGATGAAAATCAAATGATGGTGATGTATGGTGAAGACGAAGAAGATAATGAATATGTTAAAATACATAATACAAATATGATCTATTCTGCCATTGAAATGTTCAGTTTCATGACTAAAATGTTCAATTCTCCATTGCAAGAGTTTAAGCATAATTCATGTTGTTATTCTGTTCTACAAATGCATATTTTATACATTGAAGTTTTAATTAGGTTTTAATTATGCTTTTAATTTGTTCAATTATACTTTTAATTTGCTCAGTTGTGCATTGATGTTTCAATATGTATATGGAATTACTATATACTTCATACAGGTATAATCAATTTTGACATTAAAATGTTCAGTTTCATGATTAAAATGTTCAATTCTCTATTGCGTTGATCTTCTGTGTACAATTCATATTTGCTCAGTTGTGCATTGATCTGCTGTTGTACAATTCATATTTTATACAATGATAATTTCATTAGGTTTTAATTATGCTTTTAATTTGTTCAATTATGCTCTTACTTTTCTCAGTTTTGCATTCAAGTTTAGAATATGTATATTGAATTACATTAATGTACTTCACACAAGTAGTAGAAGCACTATACAATGCAACAATTGATGAAGTAAGTAAAATAATTGATAAGGCTAGTAATGAAATTGAAGTTGCGGCAGAAACTTCAGACATCAACAACATTACAGTTAACACAAGTAAGAGATCCAGAAAGAACGGTCACTAAGGGGAGAAAGAAAAGATTGAAGGGACATTTTGAAATATCACAGAAGAAAGGATCTAATAGTTCAACTCTAAAGGACTCTGCAACAAAAACAAGAAACAAACATAAAATTTGATGACATACCATTCTTTGTGAAACATATACAACTTGTACATCATTTTTTTGCATCTATTACATACATTATATCATTTGTTAGTATGTTATTGCTATAACAACAATACAATATGGATAGTTTAACATATCAATTGAGTATTTTAAGTGGGAAATTGAGATACAAAATGGCAACTGTTTTAACCCATCAATTTAAAATACGAACATTCATAATATTAACATCAATGTTTACTTAGAAATCAAAACATCCATGTCTACTAACCTATCATTGTAGATATAATTGTACAGCATACTTCCTAAGTAGTGTTAAAGACAACATACTAAGATATTTCTAGAAACGATAAAATTCGATCAATGTTGCATCAAACAAATACACTAGCTCATTTTTAATCAAATACAAACAATTTACTATTTCTTCTTTGTAATCTTCTTCACCGGAACCAACTTGTTCCTGCTGGTTCTCTTTGTTCCCTCGTCCTCATCCAGCTTCCTTTTGTATTCATGCAGACGCTTCAAGTTTTCCTCCTCCTTCTTTTGTGCATAGGCCTCTCTCAACTGCCTTTCAGCTATGATCAGTGGAAAATTCACTTCTTTTCTTTGTTGAACTTCTCAAGATTCTTCAGAAGTTCATCCCTATTCTTATTCACATTGGATAGAACCAATCTGCTGCAAACCAATTGTTTTTGTTATGATGTATAGTAATAAATTATAAACAATACAAACCAATAACATAACAGCATACAATTTCATACTTATCACTGTCAATTATTACCAAACATGTATCAATTATTCGCTTATCTTGTTTACATCAAATTATAAAAGAACAAAATAAACTACATAACAACATAAAAATCAATACTTATCACTGTCAATTATTAACAAACATGCATCAATTATTCACTTAATTCGTTTATTTTTACGATGATAATTATATCAATTATAGAAACAACATAGTGAACTACATAAACAACATACATTTCAATACTTATCACTGTCAATTATTACTAAACATGCATCAATTGTGAACTTATCTCGTTTATGTTATGATTTTAACTAAATCAATTGTAAGAAAAATAAATGACCTAAGTTTCAGATCTATAACATATATATTTATACTAACCCTAACAATTATGGAGAGATAACTTACGGTCCATCTGGAGTACATATGACTGCAACATGTTCTTTCAATCTATTTCTAGATTGTTTATCCTTGACAACAACAACGTTTTTGGATGAATCTTCATTCTTCTTTGTCCTTTTAGCACTCGATTTCTTTGATACTCCTTTCTCCTTCGAAAAGAGAGCCAACGACAACTCTTCATCTTTCTTCTTACCTTTGGACTTCACCATTGTTTAGTAGAAAAAACAAAGATACTACTAACAACATAAAACAGAAGGAAGACAAAAAAATCAACAAATGTATGAAATCAACTGAAAAAATGAAACAAAACAAGAAAAAAACCGAAAAAAACACCAAAAAAATGAAAACGATGAAGAACAACATCAAAAATGTAGAAAATAAAACAATCACAAAAAAATACATGTATTATCAATTACATTAAAAAATTTTGAAGCTTTAGAGGTATGATTTTTTTTGTTTTTAGTTTTGCCTTTTCATTATTGCATTATGTGAATATTTTTTTAGTTTTTGGATTAGATTAGTGTACGTGCCCATATTTCTCCAAGTTTTTTTTTTTGTGAAGAGAGACCCATGTTTGTCCCTAAGAGATGCATCACCTGTTTTTAAATGTTTCTTTGGCCATTGGTTATTTGATGTGTGCATAATTTGATGGTTGGCTTTGGTTCTTCTTTCCAATTTGTGGCACCGCCTTAGAGTTGGGCAAACAAATTTTAACCTTGTGAGAATAATTGAGCTTCTACCACCATTTTTGCGCTAATTGGAGACAACTTGGGACAAATTGAATCAAGTTAGAAATAGATAGGTGTGAACAATAATACAACATTTGAAACCTTTTTCCATCAACCCATTTTACATTCACCTTTCATTTCTACATCACCACTTTAGCACTCTAGCTTGCAAGTTGGGTCAATTTGGATATGTTTAGGTTGGTTACTCTTAGCACTCCTCGGCTTATTTTGTTTAGTTTATCATGTTTTTCGTCACCTCATACATACTTTGGTGATGATTTTCTTATGTTATGTTCATTTTTGTTTCTCTTTGGCCATGTTCATATGTTTTGGCCTCATTGTCGCTTGGTCTAATCACTATCCAAGCTTTGGTGTACATATTTTATTTAATTTTGTTTCATTATCAAAGAAAAATATGTGTAAAAAAAAGGGGAAAATGTTGATTCTTTAGAAAATCATAGTTTCAATTAGGAGTGCTAAGTTGTATTGCATTTTTGGGTTTGTGGCTTATTTGGTTGTTGGCTAGCTAGCTAGAGTACTTTCTACTCCATTTCATTCATTTCCCACTAAGCCATCCATTTTCACTACTACATCATTCTTTTTGCATCAATCCATCCCATTTTTCATTAGGTTTCATTGTTGTTGCTTTTTTTCTTGAACTTGTTGATTTTTCGAAGCTTGGTTCATGAGTTCCCTTGTTGATTAGAGACTCACATCACTTGAGTCATAGGTTTGAGTGATGAGTGTTTACCCTTAAACACATGAGTGTGGTGGAAAATTTTGGAAGTTCACAACCTAGAGTGAGGTTTGTCCACCTCTTTGAGTCCGGTTTGGGAGCTAAAAGCTCATGATTGGTGGCGTGCTCACACCGTAATCCCTTGTTAGGAATGATTCAATGGAGCCTCGATATCATTCAATTTCTTGGAACCTAGAACCAATATTTGCCTTCATTGCTTGCACCTTTTCGGTTTTTATGGTCATCTTTTGTCATTTACATCTCAAAATGTGTTGTTGCTTTGCTTAGGGACAAGCAAAGGTTTGGCTTGGGGGAGTTTGATACACACGCTTATCACGCGTGTTTTGCACCTATTTTTAATGAATTCTTATTCTTTGTTGTGCATATCTTACTTAACTTAGGCCTTCAATCGTCAAATTTTATGATTTACGCTTGTGGTGTAGTGGTTTCATTGATTTCAGGAGTTTTTAGCCAATTTCGAGGAGGTTTTAAGGTGATCGGGCGCTTATCAGACCTCGGGATTCAAAACCCGAACCTTCGGATTAAAAGCGATAAATCTTGGTGAAAATTCAAGAAGGAGTCGAGCATGGTCGACTGGGGTCGACCCCGTAGCTGTGCAAATTTCAAAGATCCAACACTTAGAAAATTTTCAAAGTCAAAAGAGTGCCCAGTACAGAACCAGTCGACCGGCCGACTGGGACCAGTCGAGCCGACTGGTTTGCACCTGACAGCTACAGTGCCGATTTTGTCCGTGAACTTTTTGCCTCAAGCTCCCTCCAATCCTTCCCCTTGCGTGCTTCAGCCTTCCCTCTCCTGTGCACCTGCTCCCCATGATGAAGAGGGTTGCTTGCTTGACCACCTTGGCAATGATGATGAATGCAAGTGGGGGAGCCTCTTGTTTTGGCTATATAATGCCCCATTTCTGAAGAAAAGATACACACCATTCAGCCCCAATAGCTGAACCAAGCTCTATTCTCTCTTCTTTCTAAGATTATCTATGTATTTGTATGCTAAAACACTTCTTTAGTCCAGAAACTTGTAGTAGTTCTTTCATTAAACACTTTCCTTTGGTACTTTTATCTTTAGAACTTAAGCATTTGGTTTGTAACTTAACCATCAAACACTAGTAGTTTGTAGTACTTTTCCTTTGGTAATTCATCAAACATTTTCCAGAAATTGTGGGTTTGATTTGGCATTTGGTTTGAAGTATTCTTTGGGTTTGAATATTGAAAGATCTTGTTCATTTGTGTGATTGTCATCCCCCTCCTTAGTTGAGGGAAGTAAGTATTCTTAACTTAATTTTCTTCTTTGTTGTTGTTTGCATTATGAATGATATGATATTTCATGTGTTTATGTTAAGTACCAACATGAGTGAGTACTTTTCTTGCTAGAGTTTGGGGATGTAGTTAGCTAATTATTTTGCTTATGGGGTAATGGGTTGATCATTAATATTAGAGGTGTTCATTCGGGTGATCGGATCGGTTTCGGACGAGTGTCTTTTGGTTCGGTTGTATTCCAGATCGGCTTTTTTTCGGTTGCATGTTACGACAGGTCGCACTCGGGTCGGATCGGTTAGTCGCGGTTCGGTTGAAGATCGGTTATTCGAGCTGTCGGGTTAGCATCGGTTCGGTGTCTGTTGAAGTTCGTGTCGAGTGTTAATCGGTGTCGGGTTGTCATCGGTTAATAATTGGTTCGGTTTTGTCGAGTACAGATCGGGTTCGGGTTTTAATTAGTATCGGCTACGTACTACTAATCACTATCGATCGAGTCAATATTAAATTAAGTTGTTAGTCATTTTTTAATTGATGACAAGATTTCCTTTACTTAAAGCAAAAATAGTTAAAATGTAAATCAACTAGTGATCATTATTACTTTGTTACTTTTACTTGTTTAACCGGAAATTAGAATTATAAAGTTCTATCAATTTTCATCTAATACGGTTATATACATATTGATTATTAACTCTAAATATATGAAACCATGTATTTATAAAATTTAATTTATTAAAATATCTATCACTTTATTAGATTAAATAATAAGATGATTAAATATGAGTCTATCATACTTCTATGTTAAAAATTAGTTCAGGTTTAAAGCAATTCGATCTAAAATTTATTCGGGTTTAGTCGGTTTTTGCCGGATCGAGTTCGGTTTCGAGCATGATTCGGGCCAGATATGACTCGGGTCGGTCATTTTTGGTTCGGGTAATCTCGGTTAACGGTTATGTGTCGGTTACAAAAATCGGTTACAGTTCAGGTTCAGCTTTCTCATTTTCGATTGTCAATCGGTTCGGGTACAACTTCGATTCGGGTATTGTCGGTTCGATAAACCTTATAAAGGACCACATTTTCGGGTCGGTTTACTTTCGGTTTCAGATCGGATTTTCAAGTCGGGTCACTTTTGAACAGCTCTAATTAATATGTACATAAAAGAATATGTGAGTTCCATGGTAAGGAATCGAAAGCCCATTTCGATCTCCATACATGGACAATTTATGTTGCTTGAATGTTTGAATGCTTGGGAAATATGAATTCATGCTAGTAATGAGTTGCCCAGAAGCTAACTTTATTAGGATTCCTTTGAGGCCTAGCCCGTCCTTAGGATGATGAACCATGTCTATCTTGTATGATTCTTTCTTGTTTTAACATAAATTGGAGGTCAAGAGCATGTATTAGGGAGTCATTAGTATGGTCGAGTTATACGCCCAGAAGCCGAATCTCCTAAACCATATTAGTGACTATATAGTTCCTATGCCCAGAAGTTGTGGAGCTAAATTAGAAAGACCTTTCTTATCATACAATGGTTAAAAACATATTTTCAACCCATCCCTTTAGCAAACTAAGAAGCTAAAATCCCCGAACTCTAGTCTTTTTATCTATTGTTGCACTTGAAATTTGAAATTTGTTGTCACTACAAAAACTTAAAAATCATAATCCTTCTTGTCATTTAAACTCATGACCAAAACATTTCCCTATGGATCGACCCCTTACTTGCCACTAATGCTAGTCATTAGGGTGATTTAAGGAGAATAATTTTAATTGTGTAGACCGGACTTAGTTGAACAATCAACAACGACCTACGGTTCCGCGCTCTACCAATTTGTAACTCCCCCAAGCCAAACCTTTGCTTGTCCCTAAGCAAAGTAACAACAAAATTTGAGATGCAATGAGAAAATATGACCATAAAACTAGAGAGGTGCAAGCAAAGATAACAAGATATTGGTTCTCGATTCCAAGGAATTGAAAGAAATTGAAGCTCCATTAAATCATTCCTAAAAGGGATTATAGTGAAAGCACGCAACCAATCATGAGCTAAAAGCTCCCAAACCGGACTCAAAGAGGTGGGCAAACCTCACTCTAGGTTGTGAACTCCCAATTTATCCACCATACTCATGTGTTTGAGGGTAAACACTCATCACTCATTCCTATGACTCAAGTGATGTGAGTCTCTAAGCAACAAGGGATGTTATGAATCAAGCTTCGAAAAATCAACAAGTCAAAGGAAACCAAGCAACAACAATGAAACCAAGGAAAAAATGGGATGGATGTATGCAAAAAAAAAATGATGTAGTAGTGAAAATGGATGGATAAGAGGATGTGAAAGGGGTAATGAATTATGGTAGAAGATACTCTAGCTAGCAAGCAAAAAACCAAACAATCTAGAACCCAAAAGTGTGATACAACTTAGCACTCCTAAGTAAACTTTTTTTTTTTTTGTAGAATCAACATTTTTCTATTTTTTTCCTTTTTCTCCTTTTTTTTGACTTTTCCCCCTTTTTTTTTATGATAATAAGGAATGAAACATGTACATCAAAGCTTGGGTTAGTGATTGAACCAAGCAAAAATATGGCCAAAACATATGAACAAGGCCGAAAAGAAACAAAAATGGATATAAGATAAGGGTATCATCACCAAGGTATATATGCAAGTGGTGATGGCAAACATAATATGAAAAAAATACTACGATCCGAGGAGTGCTTAGAGTAATCAATCAAAACATACCAAAATAACCTTACTATAAGCTAGAGTATCAAATGGGTGATGTGGTGAGGAACAGTATGGTATCTCTAAGGTGAATGAGGTGATATGACAATGAAGGAAGAATGTGAATGTAGTAATGGAAAAAAGTTTCAAATGTTATGCTATTGTTCACACTTGTCTATTTCTAACTTGATTCAAATTGTCCCTAGTTGTCTCCAATTAGCGCAAGATAGTGGTAGGGGTTCAATCATACTCACAAGGTTTGAAATTGTTTGCCTAAACTCTAAGGCGGTGCCTCAAACCAATGTACCACACCAACCTCAAAGGAACATCATCAAGTGAGCCTACTCATACAATCAACAACTTGGAAAAGGGAACCAAAGACTTACCATCAAATTATGCACATCTAATTAACAAATGGTCAAAAGAAAGGTTTTTAAAACTTACATGCATCTCAAGGGACATGAACATGTCTATCTTCTTCTTTTTTTTTTTTTTTTTGAAATTTTAACAAAACATGCAAAAACATTCATAATAAGTACAAAATATGTTGGAATTATTCCTCCCCCAAGCCAGACCCAGCAATGTCCTCATTGCTTTAGACTTGAAAGGAAGGAGCATGAATTTTAACGTCACTAGCTTGATGCCCTTCGCGCGATTCAATCGGGCGCTTTCAATTCATTGGAAGAGTAAGGAATGTGGCCACCCATTACCATGACTTTGGGTGTGCTCGCACGCACTAAAGCATATTCCTTATACAAATGGTAAGGAGGGGTCACATTATTCTTGTCAATCATTCTAAACCTTTTTCTTCCAAGCACAAAAGAAGATGGAATATAAAAACAAATACTATCCACAAGCATGAGAGAAAATGGGGAAGGGGGTTTGAATTTCACCTTGTGAGGAGGCGTTGAACACTTCTCATACTTTCTCTTTTTCTTCCTCCTCTTCAAGGAGGATGGTCCAATGACATGTGCCTCAAGCTTGCACTTCATATCATCGTTAGGCTCATCATTAGGAATCTTAGGGGCGGCATTTTGAGAGTTGTCATTCTTAGGCTCCTGTTCCTCCTTCTCACAACTTCTTTTTTTCTCATTGTTAATTTTCTGATTTTTTTGTTCTTTTTGCCTTTTCTCATAATCATCCTCTAACTCTTTCTCCAATTGTTGCAAGAAATCATCAATCTCCTCAAAATAGGCCTTGTCATCTACAACCTTTTCGATGCCCTTAAGGATCTCAACATCCACATTCACAATTTCAACACTTTCGTATCCTTTCTTGACGAAAGGATTCTCCATGTCCACTTCTCTAGCAAAGGCGAGGATGGCTGTCTCAACCTCTTCATCGGTTTCTGTTTGTTTGGGCTCAATCGGGAGGGTTATTAGGCTTAGGTCGGTGGTTTCAAATATGTGGTCATCATTTTGAGGTTGAGGTAGTTGTGTGATTTGGTTTGTAAGGCCTCTATTTACACTCTTATTAGAATTTTCACACATTTCATTTGAGGTTTAGCACGACATAAGTGGAGATCAGATTCTAGGGTGGATTGGTATGGGGGTTCATCGTAAGGCACATTTGGGTAAGGAGTGTAGGAATCCCATTGGCTTTGCTCATCATAGTACCCATAGTGGTCACCATGAGCCACATCATAATCTTGGACACCTTGGTACCTCGAGTCATACTCATAAGCAAGTTTATCATTACCCATATCATAGCTTTGGAAGCCATTCCAATCAGCCCTTGGAACTTCCCTACAATAGGAGGCAAAGTGATTTGTGGCTCCACATAGTTCACAATAGTACGGAGAGCTATTGTTGTAATCTACCCTTGGAACTTCTCTAAAATAGGAGGCATAGTGATTCGTAGCTCCACATAAATCACAAAAATATGGAGAGCTCATGTTGTTGAAGACAGGTACCAAGGTCTCATAACCTTGGTTTACTTATACAAACAACAAAGCTAAGGAAAGAGTTAGCACTGACTAGCACTAAATAAAAAAGCAAATATGTACAATATTAACAATTTTGCCATAAAAACTAATTTTGACACTCATTTCCCCGGCAACGGTGCCAAATTGATAGGCGGTCTCGGTCCTAGGTCGTTGTCGATTTGACTAAGTCCGCTTTATACAATAATATTTATACACCTTAATTAACTCTAATGACTAGCATTAGTGGTAAGTAAGGGGTCGATCCACAGGGAAATGTTAATGTGACAATTAGAGTTTTGATGACAAAAAGATTTTTAATTTGGACTTTATAAAGAAAGCGATTTTTAATTTCAAGCTTCAAACGATAAATATAAAGACTAGAGTTTGGGCAAATTAACTTATTAATTTGCGAAAGGGATGGGTTGAAAATATGTTTTTAACCGTTTTATGATAAGAAAGGTCTTTCTAAATTAATTCCACAACTTCTGGGCATAGGAACTATATAGTCACTAATATGGTTTAGGAGATTCGGCTTCTGGACGTAGAACTCGACCATACATGTTCATGACCTCCAATTTATGTTAAACAAGAAAGAGTCATACAAGATAGGCATGGTTCATCATCCTAAGAACGGGCTAGGCCTCAAAGAAATCCTAATAAAGTTAGCTTCTGGGCTACTCATTACTAGCATGAATTCAAGTGTTCAAGCAATCAAGCAACATAAATTGTCCATGGATGGAGATCGAAATGGACTTTCGATTCCTTACCATGGAACTCACATATTCTTTCATGTACATATTTATGCTCAACCCATTACCCCATAAGCAAATTAATTAGTTAACTACATCCCCAAACTCTAGAAAGTAGACTACTCACACATGTTTATGGAACAAAATACATAGACTATTTTAGCATACATGATTCAATAAACTAAAAGAAGTATGAGCTTAGAATAACTTACTACCCTCAACTATGGAGGGGTTGAAGACAACTATGATAAGAACAAGATCTTCAATATTCAAATGATAAAATACTCCACATCAAGCTGTAAACATAAACCCACAAAATTCTGAAATATCTAAGTACTTTGATTGATTACCAAATGAAAACCCCTTCTAACTACTAGTGCTTATGAACTAAATTACAACTTAAAGCTTGAAACAAGGAATGAAAATGCTAAAGAAATTGTTTGTATGAAGATTAGACAAGTTTCTGAACTTAGGAACTACTTAGAACACATTTAAGGATGAATATGCAAAGAAAGAAGAAAGGATGAAGCTAAGCTCAGCTTGTGAGATGATGGGTGTGTGTTTCCTTGAGAACTTTGGGGTATATATAGCCAATTTGATGAGCTTTTCCCACTTGGATTCATGATGATTACAATGGTGGTCAAACAAGCAACCCCCTTCATCATGAGTAGCTGATTCACAGGAGTTGGAGATCTGAAGCACGCAAGGGGAAAGATTGGAGGAAGCTTGAGGCAAGAAATCACGGGCCAAAAAGCAAACAGTGATCTGCAGATCTGAAAGAGTCGGGTCGACTAGTCCTGGTCGACCTGTCGACTGGTTTGTACCTGATGGGCACTGCGTCTTTGATATGCCATAACTTGGTCGTTTCTTATCGGAATTGGGCATGTGACCAGTCGTTTCGAAGCTAACGAACCCAAGTTTAATCTCCAATAAAAATATCCATCAAATTCCAAATGTGATGAAGGGTATGATCATTATAAGTGGACCCTTTTGCAGTTGATGATCGAAAAATATAGCATTTCTTTGTTTGGCCTTCTTTAAATTAATTTGACTTCCCTTTAGTCACCAACTAAGTTCCTAAGGTCACCAATCCTCCGAAAGTAAGAGGATAAACATAATTGATGCTTGTGACAGCTCGGTAAGAAGGAAAACCTACAGAAATTGGCAAAACAACGAACACCATACCAAAAAGTATAAAATCCTCAAAATAAGCATAAATGAACTTAAATTAAAAGAATAAAGCATAAGGATGGCATAAATATGATTCAAAATTAGGGAATAAAATGTACACAAATCATGCATATCAGTGACCCGAGCTATTAACTTTAGACAAAATGTTAAGTACTTATTTCGACCAAATTTTTGAATAATTACGCCTTAAGGGGTAATCTGGGAGTTTGCTCTTATAAAAAAACATCGTTATGAACGTACATTTAACAAAAATCTTAACATTTTGCATACAAATTCAAAAAGATAGAAACTTAGGGGGTTACCATGCAGATTCGAAAAATGTTTATCCACCACGTGTAAAATCCAAAAACTCAGGATTACCATGTAAAGTTTTCCAAAATTTTTTATAAAAGTCTATGAGTATTCACAACTATCATACATATAAACACTCACTAATTATTTTAGCATTTTATTTATTTAAATATTTTGACATTGACATGTTGTTTGAAGAGCTAATAAGTAAAGGTGCATGTTGTTTCATACTCTATTATTTATTACAACAAACAATGTTAGTAATGAGACAACAACACATTGACATTTGAATATTTCCATCGTATTAGTGTAAAAAGTAATTTACAAAATAACTGTATAAAATATAATAGTGTAACTTGGGGGACCGCATGCGTAGCACCTTCTAATGATGCTAGGAAAATCATATGCAACTAAACACCAAATTATAATGTACTCCATACAATAATAGTACATCTAAAATACTATTTGAAATATACAAAACTTGTATACTTCTATATTACTAAAGAATCATGGTCTATACTGAGTTGAGGGTTTCACTCGCCGTAATCTTTTTCAGTGATAAAGGTATAATTATTTGATTTTTATCCCTCTCAAACCCGAATCATAGTTGATATGAGTTAGATATTATTATGATGATGATGAGATAATCATATTCATGTATATATTGGCTTAGTGGTTGAATATTTTACTTCCACACTTATGATAAGAGTTTAATATTCAACATCTATTGGGAGATATTTTTTCCTTTTGCCAGAAGGTAGACATGCGTGTAATTAATCCGACACAAAAGTTTTGCACATGTCTAATAAAACTAGGTCAAACTTTACCGTTTTGATTTGTTTATCAATTTCTTGAGTGATTTCATCTCGACACACCGAGCCACTATAATTTTTGATCCATTTTTGTATTTTTAGCTTATATTACTTTGTTTATAATCCCTGTAACGGTAGATTGATTCTATTTTATAATCTTTTATGAAAACAAAAAATTATATTGTTTTTGAAAATCAAAATTTTCATTAATCCAGAAACAAAATAATACTCCCTCCAATCTTATTTGTTCTTCCACTTTGGGTTTTTCACAGATATAAAGGTAGATATAAATCTTTGGGTTGTAGTGGGTATTATTTTAATTAAATAGTAGTGTGAAGTAATAATTGTATTAGAAGTATAAGAGAAAAAATAATTAAATATTAATGTGAAGTAATGATTGTATTGGAAGCATGAGAGGGAAAATAATCAAATAAAAGTGTGAAGAAAAGTGGAGTTTTAAGGGGTAAAAGTGGGATGGAAACTTTCCAAAAATAGAAAGTATTCTAAAGTAGAATAACTTTTGAAACTACTCATTATAGTAAAGTGGAAGAATAAAAGAATGAAGGGAGTACAAGATAATACAATAAAATAAGAGAATCACCTTTCTAATTTGCATCAGCATGAAAGAAAAGTAGATCTTCTAGAAAGGGTTATATTTCAAAAAAAAAAGGGAAAAAAATTTATTTTTTATTTTTGTATAAATTATATACATTGTAACAACATAAAAATAATTATATACAAACAAAAATTATTTTATTCCATTATTTAAAGCAAAATAAAATTCTATGAGCTCTTGTATGATATACAATCCATTTGATCGATCACATGCAATAAGACCAAGACCACCTCCCTTATTTAAAGCTCACATCTCTTTCCATCCTATCCTCCTTACACTTACACTTTTCTTCTTATCTAACTCTTCCTACTAATAAAACTCTATTATATTGTTAACTCTACATCTTCATCATCGTATACAATATATACCGCTTATAGAAACACGTACAATCTCATCATACAATTAAATTAAACCCCAAAATGGAAAAACTATTCAACAACACAACATTATCCAAAACCACCTTAGCCAACCACCAAGACCACTTTTTGACACGGCAGTGCGTATGGGTAAACGACCCCGTAATCATATCAGAGCCAGCCTTTCGGGCTTAGCCGTAGGGGCCGGACTCAAACATCAAGAATCGGAGTCCCCTACATAACGCTAGAAAGATCAAATTGCATTGCATCCTATGGAAAACAAGAACATACCACCATCTAAAACTACACCTCCGTAAACAATTTTGTCAATTAACCAATTTCCCATTACCCAATTTTGTCTATTGAGTACAATGAACTTCCGAGGAATATGAGAGTGGGCAGGGGCGAAGCCAGATTTTGAATCGGGGGGCCGAATTGTTGATATATTAGCAAATTATTTATATATAAGAACTTGTTAAACTATGAAAATTTGAAAATCATATAGACTGAAAATGAACTTAAATCTTAGCAAAAATTATATTTAACAAATAGAGGTGAAGTTTCCTTATAATTATCCCTTTTAAAAAAAACTAAATTTATTTTGACTCGATATATTTGCCTTCTAAATCTCTAAAATCACTATTAAAATTAAGATAACAAAATATAAGCACGCATACTATCAAAGGATGAATGTGAAATTATGAAAGATAAATATTAATGAGTAATGACATTATGGTATTAATTAAATTTATTAGTCTACTAAAAAATAATAGTTCGAAATTCGAATAGAACCATTAACCTTTGATTACAAATATGTTATCCCAAACATTGACCTTTGTAATTTTTGTTACAATCATGTTCTCTTTAAATTATAAAATATGTTAGTAAGGGGCAAAAACCAAAATTACAAATGATCGCATTTTTGGCAAGGGGGCCGGGCCACCGCCGGCCCCGGTGTAGCTTCGCCTATGAGAGTGGGTATACGAGAGCGGATGTGCTATACAAGTAATTAGGAGATGTTAAACAAGTTGTTCAGTTTGACTTGCTATTTTAAACTCCGATTGTTAAAGGTTTTTTCGGCTATCAACGTTTGTGGCCTTCCAAGGTATTCATGTAATTTTATTATACTTTAGCTTGGGTTAGTTCTCTGCTTATGTGGACTCTTTTTATATTTTCAATTTGTTTGTATATTAGTACAACATAATTTGAGAGATTATTGTTTTTGACATTGGAATTTAATAATTTTAAATTTGTCTTTTGTTGGGATTTTAGTTTATTGTCATTGATTTTTTTTGGTTTTTGCTTCTTAGTGGTGGAGCTGCTGCTGGTTGGGTTTCACCTACAGTATGTGGTTTATCTTGTGATATAGTTGTACTACATCGATTTCTGTTCATTCTATTTTGTTCTACCTCTTTTGGGTTTTTGTACATGTTGAATGTGCTCGATTCTTTAAGATATTTTGTTAATGTTGGCTTTGTTAAGGTTTGTTTTATGGCAGTTTTGCACTTGATCATCAAATTTACTAGTAGTTATTGTTTAAAGCTTATACTATTTCTATTAAATATATTCGTGGTATGACACTGATATGCCTCCATAACTTGCAATTTCAGCTGGAATTCACGACTTTGATGCTAAATATGTGGAACTGCTTATTTTTCAATTGAGTTTAATTTGTTGTGGGGATTCATTTGTTTTGAAGGTATTCATGAGGAGCTGATGAAGTAATTGAACATGTCAAGGCTGTTGTCAATGAACTTGCTAAACCAGAAAAATTACTACACATCGTTCCTTTGGAAAACATCTATGAGTTGAATCCGGATGATGATAGAGATAGGCTGAGAAGGATGTTGGATGCTGTTGGTGACAGTACTGGTAAAGAAGATGTAGTCACATATCTTCGTATGCTATGTTTGCAAAAGGTTAGAGAGTCTAGTATGCTTTTAAAAATCTACCATTGAGTAAATGGATTTTGAAGTTATATATCTGGTTATTATTCAGGTTGTTGTGGAAAACGGGTACACTAAATTGGTACTTGGGATACGCACTTCGACTATTGCTCCTCATGTGCTTTCAGTAACTGTTAAGGTGGCCCTTGTTATGTTTTGCTTAATGTTCCAAATCGTTTTTATGATCTATTTACTTGGTAGAATTGTAGCTAATTAGCTATATGTGGTTTATTAAAGTCTCCTATACATTTATTATGTTATTTACAGGGTAAGGGCTACTCATTACCAGCAGATATACAGTATGTTGATGCAAGATGGCAAGTGCCGGTGCTGCTTCCACTTCGTGACTGTCTTTCTCAAGAGCTCAGCACACTTTGTCAACTTGATGGGTTTGTGACTGTCTTTAAATTTGAATATGTTGCCCGTAATGTTTGCTCCATTTTTTTACTGGAAACCTTCATAAAGTTTTCTATTAAATGGGGCAATCTTTAAGGTTTGCTTAATTTTTTTCTTTGTTTAGATGGTGTACCATGTCTGTCAGAGCAGGTTGAAGATTAAAACAATGGCTAATGGTACTCAGACTGGGATCCATGCTTTGGTCTCATCTTTTGTTTCCCTTCTGCAGGTTACAGAGTTATTTATGCATCTTCTTTAGTTTGTGTAATTAGTGTAATTATCTGCAGTATTTTGCTAAGTGTGTCTCCTAAACAGGATGAAAAATCCTTCTCGTGAATGCACTATTGTGAGGACAACTGGAAAGCTTACGCCATTTAGTTTTAATAGGCTACCAGATGTTGATGACCCTAAGGAACTTCTAGCATCCCAACGGCTCAAAAGAAATTTAATATCAAGTCAGACGAGTCAACTCCTCTAGAGTCATTCTGTTTTCTCTGCAATAGCCCACTTCATGCATTGGACTCCTCAAGTCTTGGAAATTTTGCCACGGAAAACCAGAGTACTAAATCCATTGGAACCACCTGCTGCTCAAGTTGTCGATTTCAAATATTGTCTGATAATCAGTTGTCTATGGACCAGTTCTATTCACTGTTACCCCAGTCAATAACATCTCGTGCAGCAGTCAGCAACAGCTCAGATAACCATAGAATGTTAAGGCAAGTAACATGTTTTTTGCTTTTCTGTTTGTTAAAAGTTGCAGAGTCCAATGAACTTAGTTGGCAAATGTATGAGCTAGTGTGTGCTTTATTGGGCTAGGAAGTAAAAATACTTGGTGGGAATAATAAGACGTTTGTTTTGATTTTCGGATCTTTATCTAAATTCTTTTCCTTTTCTTTTTATGTAACACCCGAATTTCCTCTGGTCCTTCACGAATTTGGTTTCGTTTAAGGTGTTGGAAATTCAGGGGTGTTACAGGATGTCTCGCTTTTCAAATGGAACTCTTACATATAGCCATGGATTAGATACGTCAACTTAACCCAGATGTCAATGGATGATTGGTGGGTTTTTCTGAGCAAGGCGAGTAAGGATGATCGTTCCTCTCTGATTGAATAGAGGTTTAAACGTGAGCGAAGCGAGTATAGAACATGGTTCTTGATAATGTAGTGTAGCCGTAACTACCCATCTGAGATTCTGTCTTAGGTCGTCAGGTCAGGTCAGGTCAGAGAAGACCCAGACTTGTAGAACTCTATCCCTAAGCCACAACAATGCCAAACGTTGGTTATATGATTATCTTTAAAACTGAAGGCATATATTATTTGAATTAGTTTGAGAAAACCTACATAGAATCACTTATGCAGGGAGAAAATCCAAGATTTCCTTCTTTCAGACAGCGAGGAAGGAAATTGAGCTCAAGAAACCACGAGGATTGCCAGCTTTTACACTAGTAATAGAATTGATTTATAGTGCAATCAGATTCAAGAGCGATTCTCAAGTCCTACTGCTCAACAGAATTGATAGGAGAGGTATGAAGACCTCACTCAAGGATCACAAGATGAAGTTTAAGTGAGTGTTTGTGTTGTGTCAATGTGTAGGAACCAAATATGCAATGTATGATGAATGACAATAATAAGTAAATAATCAAGACAAAGATTTAAGGTGGTTCACCAATGTGGCTACATCCACCATCTAGCCTATGATTTATATTAATGTGTTCAAAGGAGAAATACAAACTTGAAGGAATTACAAATGGAGGTTATGTGTAATGGAAGAGAGGAGCTAATGGGTATAAAATGAGCAAGAAGAATAGCTCTAAGTATGAGACTATTGGGGCACCTTCTACCATGTATACTAGTGGGTATATATAGGGGAGTATAGTGCATAAGGGTAGTAAAACAATAAGCAACAAATAGACTAAGTACAGCAGCCCAACAGAACACAAAAAAGGCGTCAGAAACTTCGCTCGACCCTATGCTCGACCGAGCCATAGGTCGAGCGGCCCATACTGTGTTGCCTCGACTTTCCTTCCTTCTTTTATGGGTAGGCTACTTGTCCCTTGGTCCCCTAAAGCTTTTACACTTTGTACTACCTCTTGATACTCCTTTGCAAAGTCAAGATTTGGCACCTCCAAGCCTCCACTACTACTAGCATAGGTTACTAGTGTACTACTTTAGTTCCCAAACACCCAATTTCAACAAAGTGAATTGTCCTCTTCTTACTACACTAACTAACTAGATTAATTTACTTAATCTTGTTTTGATTACTTGGTAACTCAAGTCACCAACAATCCTAACAAGAATGGAGTTCCCGCCTATGCTAACTGGGTACAGATGGTGTCAGCTCTATCTGCAGCATGTACCTGAGGGAAGGAATATCATTCAAGGTAAGAAATGTCAATTTTGTAATGAGTAGCATAGCCTATATGGCTATATCGCGATTGTTACGGACTTATGGTGCATTTTTGCTTTCTAGATTATTGTTGTATGAGCAAAAGAAACCCTTAATCTGTGTTATTTTAATAGCTACTGTTTCGTATATGAAACTAAGGAAGTGTGC
Source organism: Amaranthus cruentus (assembly GCA_019425755.1). Classification (NCBI taxonomy): domain Eukaryota; kingdom Viridiplantae; phylum Streptophyta; class Magnoliopsida; order Caryophyllales; family Amaranthaceae; genus Amaranthus; species Amaranthus cruentus. The sequence continues at coordinate 3,534,594 of CM033463.1, forward strand.
AAGGCACGTGAGATACCTGGAATGGGTGTTGTATGGTGGTCAAACTTCGGTCAAGTTGTGAAGCGACACCTCCTGAAGGCGGCACGTTTGTCCTACACAACAACAAGTTAGCCTTGCCCGGGGGGTTTTCCCGGAAACCCTCTCCGACGCTCAAGTCAGATAACGGAATAGGGGAAAATTTTGTGAATAATGACTAGAAATGAATAGATAAGGGTGTTTAGTGTGGTTGTTTATCACCTGAGAAGTGTGACTACGGGAAATAACAGTGGGTGATGATAGTGAGTATCGATTTTGGCAGAGTTTCGGTATGAATATGAAAGCTTAGGGCCTTGAAACCCTTCAACTCCATCCTTTTATATCCATGGGATAGCGGTTACCCGATGGAAGTTATTGCTGTGTAAGATGTGGGAGGAGTGGAGGTTGAGCCTTGCTAAATCTGGATAGTAGCGGTTACATGGAGGTTAAGGGCAGTTGTGGAATAACTACTTGACGGTTACCCTTGCTGGAAGTGAGGGAGTCTAAGTAGGATTTGGTCAAACATTGACTAAACTTGACTTTAATTAAATGTTATAGACCTGATCCATAACA